>JAEUWP010000523.1:0-132136 GCA_018524725.1 Podaxis mareebaensis | reverse complement strand
AATTTTTATGGTTGACTGTTCTATGATTGAATGCGTTTCGAACGAGCCTAATTTCGTGAAAATCGGCCAAGATTTGAAAGAGATATGACTTAATGTATCTGCAACAGAGACAAGATAGGGAAGAACTGCCTTGACAGACTTATGCATCGCTTTATGCAGTGATCTATACATGTATGTACTCACCAGGTAAATGCGACTTAAATGAGCCTAATTTCATGAAAAATGGTTGAGATTTGGGAGAGATATGGTGCAATGTTTTCTGCAGGAGAGTCAAGACAGCTGAAAATGGCTGAGAATGGACACCCTGTATACAGAAGTCACTCTTAGATATTTTCACACTTTTTTGACTCAAATATGCTCACATTTGGCTATACTATAACATAGGTATGTACTTCTACTGAATGAGAGCAATGGTATAGTCAGATGCACCCACTATCTGAGCATATCCATCCATTGACTATCCGTAACATGTCACACCCATGGATTGGGTCATGGATTTGTGATGGTAACATCCATGCAGGTCCCTACTTTCAATGTTATGGCTACTGACAGCAGTCTACCATGAAGCACATATGGATCAACATCTTACATAGTGTAAACCCTCTGGGTTTACTGAGAGCTCAAGACCTTAAGTCCACACCAACATACAATAAACCTGATGTATTGGGACATATGTAGTGTGGTATAAGGTCAGCTGTCATCACAACAGCTGATGATGAGAATATAAGGAACATTTTCCTGATGGATTAAGTAATCCATCAGGGTGAATGCAAAGCAAGAATTAAACAATTAATTATTACAAGACTGTTTTACAAGAAAGGAAATGACCACAATAGTAAGGGCTTAACCCTTACACCCCCTCCATGGAGACTGTAAGGTATGGTCAAGAGATTCAGGACACAAGTAATAAGGTTACTTGTGGTGGCAAGTGGAAGACAGGGACATATATAGTGCCCAGCCAGTAGTGAGATTTAAATGAGGTGATGGGTCACCTCATAGGAGATGCAGGGCTGGAGTCAACTCAATCACAAAGGTGATGAGGATGAGGATGAGTGGGAAGAGGTGATTGACAAGGATTTGCCAACAAGGTCTTGGGATGAGGAGGCAGAGGCATTGGCCTCAGCCAGGATGGTGATGGGTGGGAGATCAGACATGAGGGCAGAGGCATTGGCCTTGGTCATGGTTGCATCAGATGAGTGAGATTTGGCAGTGATGAGTGTGAATACAGAGGTGTTGGCCTCTATCATTTGGGTGTCCATATTGAGAGCTATTTCATCAGGAACTGCAGGTGCTGACTCCTTGAGAGTTAGCACAAGAGAATGGGTCAACTGCAGTTAAGATGGGGGTGGTTCCAGCAGGCACTGAGGGTAATCACAGTTCTGTAGGAGCTGGAAGTAGGGTGAGGCCCCTGCTGGTAACCATCCTTGGGGAACAAAGTGCTCCCCCTTTTCTTGTCAGGTGTTCTTGTACTCAAAGTACAAGAATCAATTGAGGTCATTGTCAGTGGGATGTCTCCACCCATCCCACTCTGGAACTGCCAGTGGTTCATGGTACTGGTCAAGGTATTCCACCTGGTGATTGTCATGTTCATCATATAGGTCATGGTGGAGTTGATCACCATGATAGGTGTGGTTCAGCCACTACAACCCAAAGAGATATGCATGGTCTACCCAAGAAGTGGGTATAATGTTACAAATAAGGACATGAGCCATGTTGTTGAGGTGTTACAAGGTTCTTCTTTAGCTGAGTGACACCTAAGTTAGAGCTTATCCTTGTAGAGAGGCAAGCAGTGGTCCTTGTCCTGTACAGGTCTGAAGGAGTTTCTCTGTTTAACCTTGGGTGGCTGTTCACATTGTCTTTAGGCAGTGAACTCATATAGATTGCACACTCCATATGACAGATGCTAAAGAGAAGCTGAGAGGGGAAAACCTTTACAAGGGTGAAGAGATGTAGGCTTAACAGGTCACTGGTTCACTTGTTAGAGGAGAGGTAACACACACTAAGATTAGACTTGGCTAATCTACAAGTCCAGATGATTACTTAAGGAAGTAGATCAAATATAGCATAGAGGACAAAAACTAAAGGAAGATATAAAAGGGAAAGCATAGGGCATAGGGCATAGAACACATAAGGCATACAAAAAGAAGACATAAGGCATAAGGTGAAAGTCTGCAGGAGTGAACATATTTGATGCAACACAGGTATGACAGAAGAGTCAAAACTTATACCTAGTCCTAAGAATAGTAAATGTCTAAATATGGAAGAGGTAAGTTCAGTGCTCATCACAAGTTGTCATTGCAAGGGAAATACACTCCATGATACTGGCATGCCTCATCCACCTTCTCACACATTTCCCAATCTAGTGTCTGCTGGAGTTCTGTCATCTCTTGCCATAGGCTAATCATCATGCACTTCATCAGATCCCATTCCAATGATTGTTCTTCAGTCTCCTCAGTCTCCTCAGTGTTCTCAGAGCTGGAAATATTTGTAACAATTTGACACTGGGGGCAGCCTTCTTGAGACCTCCAAAGAAGCTACTAGATTCCTTGGAGTCTTTCATAGTGAATTAGAACTGAAATTTGTATTCCTTGTACTATGAGTAACCTGGCTACTGAGATGAATGTGGTGGTTACTGAGAAAGGAAGGTGCCCGAAAAATGGTCAGTTCACTTCCAAGCACACAACCTTGCCAAATCATTGTGCATTCCTAACAACCCACAGTTCCCCATCTGTTCCTCTATAGGCTACATTCACAATCACTACACCACCAAATGTCTCACCCTCTGGAGACAGAAAATGAATGTCCCCAAATACCAAGGCCACAATTGGCTTCCACCTAACAATCCTGCAGACCAACACCCAAATATGCCAAAGGTGGCACTTGGCTCTCATCAGGCCTTGGTGCTGACCCCAACCTGTGTGTGCACTTCACTTGCTGTGTGACTAACCATGCCACCATCAGATCATTCAGACAGTGCTTCTTCCCAGGGTGCTACATTACCTCCTGCCCATGCAGTGAAGAACTTGAAACATGGGACCACATCATCTATCACTGTCCCCTCTACTATTGGCCTATAGGTATTCATTCCAATATCTACTGGCTCATTGAGTTCCTCTGTGAAAACCCAGCAGCCTTCTCCTTTGCTGACCAGATACAAGGACCCATCACTTTTGAGGATTACAACACTTGATGGCTCACTCAATGAGAGAGGCTGGCTTTACATGGTGCTCTGGATGTTCACTAAAGGGTCTTTTCCTTTTCTCTTATGTATGCTTGCCTCATAGCTAGCTCCCTATTTCTTCACCTCTTCAATTTTGTCTCTCTCTATCTCATTTGTACCCTATACTATGTGTTGGTTGTCTTATTGCTAGCTCCCTCACTCCCTTCCTCTTCCTTTTCTATATTTCCTCTTCTCTCTGTTTCTTTCTCTGTTTCTCTTAGGCTTTGTTACTTGGGACTGCTATTGCATGCCCATTTGTAGTAGCTAGGCTATTGCAATAAAAGTTGATTTAAAAATAATATAAATAATAAATAATAAATAATAAATAATAAATAATAAATAATAAAAAACACTGTCAGCAACAATCCAGTTCTCACTGGGCTTCACTGGTGTGACTTTCCTTCATGTGGAGCTAGATGTTTTACAGTGTCATTAAACTTGAACTTTCTCAAGTGCTGACACTTTTGCAAAGACATCAATTTGAGTAATACAGGCCTCAAGATGTAAGTTGAACATCGAAGGTCGGAAAATAAAATATGGAAGAAGTGCTTTTTCTAGGCTAAAGGTATTGCATGCAAGCTACGCACTGATTTGCTTCATCCAACTCTCGACTTTCTCATGCACATGTCTCTTCTCCGCCTCCTCTGCTTTCTCCTTCGACTCTCTCAACATAGCCTGCAGCTCATTCGGTGGCACCATGATATATGGTAGAGCCATGAGCATGTCAAAGGTGTCAGGGCAACAACGAGCTTGATAGTGTTCATAGTGCTCCTGATGCTCCCGCGCTTGGCACAGTGTCCTCTCCGCAGCGGTGGCTCGTCCATCAGTGATCGCCCTGTATTCTGCATCTGCCACATTCATGACCCCACCTGGGTAGAAGCTATCTTTCCAAGTCACAGTAACCACATCTTTCAGTGTCTGAGTTCCAAAATGTTGAAGTACAGCGCCAGCATAGACAGCGTCGAAGAGAATGGCAGGAGGCCACTCAGAACTATCAGAAATCCGGAGTGGAGTACCAGAAGGGGGTGCACCAAGGCCGGTGGCTGCTGCTAGAAGCAAACCAACCCCGAGGGATTCTGGTGAGTGAGGCTGGAAGAGATGTGCTGTACACCTTCTCTCTGCAGGTGGCGCGCTGGGGTCGATGTCTGTCGTGTCCATGGCAAAGTTGGGTGTCTGTTCATCAGCACCATCAGATTTTGACTAGCAATCATACAAGTGGACGCACCATTAAGAATGCAATATGTGTACCCAACACCCTGTGAGGGGTGTTGTGAAGAAGAAGGCCGTTCCGGACGTTGTCGATGTCCTGTGCAATGTCACCTCTGGTGGGGTCACGACTGCGGCGTTGAGTATAAGTTGCAATGTACTACTGCCATTGCGATGGTAAGTAAGGACATATTGGGCGTAGGAGTAGTGTACCACATCGCCCTTGCTGTGGGCTAGGAGGTGTGTAGCGTCGCAGAACTTCTCTACCATCCCCGTCAAGACGCACTTCCTTCCATCTCGCTTTGCAACGTCATCATGGAATTGAACTCTTCGAGTGGAGGAAACACTAGAAGTGGCGTTTGTGTGCCCGATGTCCGGATCAGCCGGGAACATCCTTCGCTTCTCCTCATCGCTGGTATGATAGTAGAGAACATCGGAGTCCACTGGGAGGCCAGCGTTGTAGTCCACAACATTGGGCAAGTCGCGGCTGGACGAAAGGTCACCCTCTGCTCCAACGACGACCCCGATGGCGTAGCGGATCCATTTGTACGGGCTTAGTGAGAACTGGTTGAGGGCCTCAAGTGGGAGGGTTAGGCAATGGACCCAACGCCAATTGGCAGGATCAAGATTGAGGTCGGAGCCAGGTGCTACGGCGCGAGGGAATGATGCATAGACTTGGATCGTCCTTTCCATGAGGGAGAATAAGGAACCTGAAGGGCAGCTGAAGGGTGACCGATTTTGTGACCAACTCAAGCGCTGACGTCATTGCCTCGTTGTTCACACTCTTGGCCCCTTCCCGCGTGAGACAAGCTGTTGTTGTTGTTGAATTCTCCATTTCTATACCGCTACAAGCAAACCTACTGCTAAGACGCGGTGGGCATATTCTGTGCTAACAGATTATCTACGCCCCTTGGCGGGGTGGTATCTACTAATAGTATAAAGAGGTTCTGAGGTGATATGTGGAGGAGTCTGGTAGAGGGGTTATTCGTGCGGGAAGGTGTCGTTACTGTAGCCAGCGCTGCATGTACACCTGTTACCCCGGGCGGTGAAGTGTTTCATAATGCAGTCGTGACCTCCAACACGGTGATTTCATCCATCCATATGACTCACCCCGGCGCCCGTCCAATTGTCCACAAGATTTTTCACGGAAATAGATGAAACGAGTGCGATTCAGAGGTACATATCCCCATTTCCCATTCGTTACCAAGTAATCTCCGTCGTATTCCCATCACCACATAAATTCAAAATGACACGCTGATCCGCGAATATATTGCTTCTCAAAAACATCCAGTCATCGCAGCATCAAATCAAAAGCAAAGGATACAATGCCCAGAGTTACTTTGTTCATTGGTGCCGAGATGGTGTTTAAAGTTTGGAGCTACTTTGCCACTTCTTCAACCAGGCCTCCAAATCGGTAGTCGAGCGCTGTAAGCCAAAATGAATCAGCGTCCACTGCGGAATCTGATGCGACGGAATTCCCTCACCTCTAGGTACTGAATCCTCGCGCGGATGCTGTCCAAGCTCTGGGCCAAGGCTAAGTTGTACTTCGAGTTATCTTTGTCCTACGATGAGCGTATTAGTTATCTTTCGGCTTAGATGGGTGTAGCAAACTCACCTTGAAGAACTCCTCAGTCTCCTTGAGGTCTTTGTCTGTGGACAAGAAGTTGAAAGAAGACTGAATGGACTCGTGAGTTGGACAATTAAATGCGCAACGAAAGTGGTCACAGACCGATACAAGAGACTGCATGGTAAAGTTCCCTCCGAAACGTTTCACGAGCTACATGATCGTTAGCCATCCCTCGCAATCGGTCAACTCAGAAGGTACCCACAGCTTCATACTGATCCTTGAAATAGTCAACCAACGCCCTCCTCATTTTGATGTTGAGAGACAGTCCACGGAAGTAATAAATGATGTCTTGATCCCTAGATTTAGTCCTGATAAATTCGAACGTCTCCTTTAACAACTCGGGATTGTGGGTAGCACCCATGGCAATACTATTGAGCTCGGGTCAGACTCGGACATCACCCAGGTATCAAAAGGCTGCAGGAAACATACATAGCAGCCACTCTAGCAGTCGGTGTCTTGGGCTTATTATGAATGCCAACGATGGCATCATATTCTGCGCGTCCTCCGTGGCGTACGACCTGCGTTCGAGCTCTTATTGACAGTTCTAATGAGGTTCAGAATGGTAGAGACTCACAGTGCTGAAGGTAACTCGTTGCAAGTCCGCTGGGATACGAGAGTCGTCACCCGTCTTCATGTAATGCTCGAAACGGTCTTGCAACTCCTTGATGGCTCTGTGCCCACCAAATCGTTTAAGGCGTGTCCTGATAAGGTTTGAATCATTGACTTACTTTGGATCATGGGCCGCAGCAGCCTGGGAGATTGCGAGGGTTCGAAGCAGAGTTGTGTCGGCTGAGTCAGTGGTGCTATAGTCGTAACCTAGTTTCTCGACCAAGGGAGTGAACAGGGACTAGAAGTGCACGAGGGTTAACAGGTAAACAGTGCGGGAGTGAGTTCTTATCTTACCCTTCGCAATGCGTTCAGTTGATCAACAACCTGTTCGTCCTCCCACCAAGTTCCTACTAGAGTGCTCAGGTTTTCTGCGATACCAGCCCAGACAAGGTCTGGCATGATTGTGTCAAACGATGTCATAGCAACGGACACGTGCATTGCTTACATTCTTTCTCGTTCTTGCCAAGAATGTCAATCAAGGTCAAAGCACTGCTAACTTTGGCCAATCCAGCCTTGGACAACGCAACGGAATCGTAGACGAGACCAAGACGGTCATTGAGAGTGAAGATAGAATTATCTTTGGCAGCTTCCTCCGCAATCTTGGCCAGCCTGTCGGGCTCATACAGCACACGGTCTGTTGGAATATGAGCTTCATTATGACTGATGATCCGAATCCGTGACTCACAAACACCAGTAGTACCGGCATTCAACTTGAAAGGCTTGCTGGTGTCAATCTTGAAAAACTGTTCTCGTTCAGTGAGCAAAGCCTCGCTGTTAACGATCGCTTTCCCATTGGCGTCAGCGGTAAGGATGCGCAAAGGGACGTTCCTGTACTCTCCCCGTGAGTATGCATATGGATAATCGAAAGGGCCACGAACCATATGGTCTCATTATCCGCATCCTCGCCCTTTCCTGTCTCCAGGAAACGATCTTGGCGAACACGGATGCCCTCGGGAGTCTCAGTCACAGTAAGGACAGGGAAGCCGATCTGTTACACATTGGTCAGTCATTGGCAAAGAATGGGTGGACTCAATGACCTTCTTGATCCAATTGTCCATAACCTTGGGCACATCGACACCGGTTGCTTGGCTGATACCTTCCCATAGGTCGTTTGTCACACTGTTTCCGTATAACTTGTTCTTGAGGTAGATAGAAACACCCTTCAAGAAGCGATCCTCTCCAACATAGTTCGAGAGCATGCGTAAAACTATGTTTATCCTAGTCAAAATGAGTTAATATTAAGAGCACGGGCCTGCCTCACCTGAGGCAGCTTTAGAGTAGGACAGGCTGTCGAAGATCTTTGCAACGCGAAACATTAGGACACGAAACAATACAAGGGGTGCGTTTTTACCTGGTTGATATGGTTGGCATCCGGGCAGTCAACCTCAATTGGGTGAGATGATGGTTTGGCGTCCAAGTTGAGGGCTCTGTTCAGATGGTTGGAAATGAACTCGGAATCAACTTTCCACTCTGGGAAGACCCTGCACCCTATGTTAACCATAATCGTATATGTCATAGAAACGAAATTCACTTGTCTAGAAAGACATTTGCACCAGTCAGTACAGCTCAGCAAATCAGCGACAGATCCCCACCTGCGATGATGACTTCTCCCATCTATAAAGAAATGTCAGCAACCAATATATCAGGAGGTATAAGGGGAACCTCTGCGACGAACCAGTGTAGCAAAACCTTCGTTAAGGTAGAGATAGTTCCACCACTCCATTGTCGTGATATTGCCAAACCTTCATTTTCCTTAGAAGTAGTTTCAAAACGTGGACGTTGGATGCACTCACCACATATGGGCGACCTCGTGACTCTGCGTAGCCGCAATTTGCTTCTTCGCTTGGAGATCTGCTTTCTTCGGGTCGAGGAGGAAAGCATTAGTACGCCCAGTAATCAAACCCCAATTCTCCATGGCGCCTGTGTAACCCCATCAGTTACCGCCAATTATTTCTTAAATCAGTGAAAAAAGCTTGACCTGCATCGAAGTCGCTGGCCTGGAGAACGAGGGTTAATCTTGTAGTGATCAGCGTGAAGAAGGGGCGCTTACCACGAGTGTGTCCAGCTTAGGAAGAGGATATCCAACATCGAACACCTTTTCATACAGAGGGAGGACAGCCTTCTTGACATCGAGAGCAAACTGAGCCTGGTGGATGTGTTCCGCGGTGGCTAAAAGACTCTTTCAACCTTGAGAAGGGTTCAGAGAGTAGAATCGACTGACTGTAAATTCGCAATGGAAGCGTCTTCCCACTCAGAGGAAGAACTACGGAATCCTCTAGAGATTCGAAATGACCGTTGGCATATGCAACAATGTATGAAGACATGGGTGGAGTGGTTTCGAACTTGGTGATCTTCCATTGACCATCTTTTATACCAGAAAACAAAGTCTCGTAACCGGAATCTCCAGTAGCAACTTGATAGTTGGGTGTAATGACGTCCTCCGAGATAGCGGGCATGTTGCTCAGGTTGGTGGTATCTGCACGGGAGATCAGGGTAACGCCGAAAGTAGCCTTGAGAAGAGGTTCATCCCAGCAAGGGAATGCACGGCGAGCAGCGGTAGGCTACAAAAAGTGACAAACATGAATGTAGCCTCCTGCACGGTTCACTTGAACTTACCTCGAACTGTGTCAGAGCGTAGTACTTAGTCTTTCCATCCTTCTCATATGCAGATTTATAGTAGCCCATCATACTCCCAGTGAGTTCACCCTTGAAGGGAACCTTGAGGGAAGCCTTTGATCCGGCCGGGAGTACGTCGCTGAGGCTGTAGGCAACTCGTTCCGAAGTCTTGTCGAATGACTGCTCTGCGGGAACCTGTTCAACTTTCAGAGCATCGGAGTATAAGGACCTGAGACAATTGTAGTTGACTTTCAACTAGTGCAGATGAAAGCTGGATTCGTCACGACGTACGCTTGTCCGAGATCCAGATCTGAGGAGTTGAGGACGATCCGACTTGTTGGTTCTTTGACGTCCAAACTGTCATAACAATGATTACTCGAAATTGACTGTTAGAAAGAAAAAAGACACACTCGATGCGAACAAACCCTTCGAAAGTCTGATTTTCGAGATCCGTTTTGATAGTGACATCGTAATGGGCAGGTTTCACGTTAGTGGGGAGACGATATTCATCGGGTGTTCCAGGAGTCGTGAGAGATGCCATATGTACAGACGAACAATGTCGCAATTGACAAGATGGAAAAACAGATATCAGACGCCGATGAGATAACCGGCAGTCGGCGATGTCCTGCCTTTGCGTTCCCCTCTTGCTTTGGATGACACAATCAGAACGCGTGTGATACTCCCGAACCGCCGAATTAAGGTGTCTCGTCTCCACACCACCACCACATGATCCCGCCCGTTGAAGAACGCGAAATTGCGAGAGGACGAGGCTTCTACACCATGGCTGAGTACGCGTCCAGACGCGCATGAGGGTAATGCAAAAAGGTGGTTTAAGGGTCTCCGGTACCCGAAGTCTCACGCGACTCTTGGTAATGATACGTCACATTTTTAGCCACTGTACAAGTCTATCGCAAGAGTTTGTCTACCCTACAGACAGCGGTTTCGGGTTTCTGATGATAGGCGGGACATTGACGAACATGGTTTTGGGAAACTTCTTGGAAAGACTTTGCCGACTATGCTTGAGGAGAATGTTTGCTACCCTATCCAACGCTTCTTGACCTGCTTTTCTGATCTCATCAAATAACTCCAAGTTCTCCCGGCGTTCTGTTGCGTATTTCTCATATAGTTCTACGAGCGTATTGTAGTGACCGGCACTGCGGAAATATGCGTCACTTTGAATACGTGTTCTGCCAGCTGGGTACCCACTCACCTAGCTGAGTGCATTTGGCCCAGTCTTTCCCTTGTCACAGCCAGCATCCCTTGTTGTGTCATCTTCAAATCATTACGCACCCCTTCAAGTTTGGAATCTACTCTCTGGAGGATGACTTCGTTGATCTCGTTGAGAACCTGTAGATATATCAGCTCTCCACCAGTTGTAACCGGGATCGGGGTGAGACCTACATCAACAATCTTGCGATTTACGGTCTCAGGCGCATGTTTTCTAGCTGGGTGGAATCTCTTAGGGGAAGGGGCTGCGGGTATGTTACGAAGCTTGCGGACTGTCGGAGGTCTCGAAATTTGAGAGGGCTTTCGATCGAGTCTACTTTTGAGCAACGGCGTCGAAATAACATATGTTGTGGTAGATTGCGATACACGTCTCATCATTAAGGGTTGAACTGCTTGCGGTGATTCGGTTACTGGTGGGATTATCTTCGAAGGCTTTTGAGCTGGCCGAGTCTTCGGGGTGATTGATTGCGATCTTTGGGTACCTGCTTGGACCCCTATGTCAACGGAAGTCTTTACGGCCGTTTGCTTTACATCGTGGACGGGCTTTTCTTGGCCGATGGGATATCCTTCCATATCCTTGACTGGTCCTAGACGATACGGTATCCGTTTCGAGGATTGTATGACCATGGGCAACGGACTCTTCTCTTCCTGGGGCTCCGGAAGAGGACTATCATCTTTTGTCAAATCTATCATTTCAACGTCTCCTCGAGAAGCATCAATCATAGGTGCTTCCCTCCCGACCAAATGGGGTGACTGAGCCACGTTCAGTCAAAACACAACACTTAGAAGCTGGGGGACATACGCTTGTTTCCCACGCCTGAACATCAATCTCTGGAACAGGGTGATCTAGGAATTCTGAAATCTGCATGGAACCAGTGTCAAATTCGCTCTTCGACATCTCAACCTGAGCCATGAAAGCAGGATCGTCCCAGGGTACTTTCTTTTGCCTCTGCGGTTTCTAGAGAACATGACGTCAAGGGGAATATGTGAACGCGTTACGTCTACGGCACCTTATGTCCAGGTTTCTTCTCTTCATCTACCTCTGGTTTCTTGTTGAATCCCTCCGCCCTCGCCTCCTATACTCACAGATTACATCAGGACCAGTCGGTGGGAGAGATAGTTGAGACCTTAGCATGGCTGGGCAACTCCCCTTTCCTCTGCCCATCCCCGTCCAAGCCAATCCGGACGACGTCCCGAAGGTTGACTTCTTTCACCTCCTCTTTAACAGTGCGTGGTTTCGCCGGCCGTGGCTTAACTGACGTGACCTTTCCATCCTTCGCTTTCATTTTTGTGGCCACCGTCTTGGTTGCCTTCGGTATCGCATCGAAATTAGTAATCGGCTTCCCCTGATCTTGCGTTGGGGAAACATTCTTGGCTTTCGCGCGATATTTCTTCACAGTCCGCAGTCTCGCAACCTTAGATCGTCCTACGGATTGCGGAATCTCGACGTGGTCTTCTTGTTCTTGCTTGACCCGAGGGCGTTTGGCTGGAGGGGCATCTAATGTTGCTTTCCTGTTGTTATCATCGTCTTCGGACTCGTTTTCCGGGCGTTTATGTTTCTCCGTGGCGTGTTCGAGTGGTGACTGGGCTGCAACTGCATCGTCAGCCTAACGAGCGTGGAACCGGTTCAGGGACATGCATGCGTCAGAGTCCGCAACTAGAGCTCGAGTAACGGATCGAGTTTGACGGGTTGATTTCGAGTTCACCTTGATGGCTTCACTCCTCTTGGTCTCGGCTACCGGTGTCGAAAGACTGTTAGTCCTTCCCTATGCATGACCGCATATAGTCAATGCCTCGCACCGGGAATCCGAACACCAGTTAATTTAATTGCGCTCTTAATCTCGCGTACCGGCAGGTTTTTCCATTCCTCTTTAAGAACCGATTTCGCAGGGCTCTCTGACTCCGCGTCGGACTTGATGATGAACATTTGTTTGTTCTGGCGTGTAACCCTGCGTACTATTTGGCTTGGACTGTCCTCAAGCGCCGAATCCGAATCAGTCAAATCAGGGAGCGATCCGTCATTATCAACGAGTACTTGAAAGCCAGTAACAGGAATGTCGTTCTTGCGAGATTCACCCCCACGACCTTGACCGTCGCAGACCACTACAATGGTGGAAGAGAGGTCGTCGGATCCGGACTTCGATACTTCTTGCTGACGAGTTGTAGTACCCATTCGAGATCGCATAGTGCTCTTTTCTCGAATTTTGGAGGATCTAGATACGGATAAAAGCGGAGATGTCGCATCCGTTGGATTGATACTTGACCATACTACAGGAAGGACTTAGCTTAACCTGGAGGAAGAATGGGTAGGAAGGAACGGACAGGAAGATATATCCTTTGCTTTGATCTTAAACAAGTAGCTCATTGCTCATCGTCGGAAAGGCGGTAAGAATGGTAGACTCACCTGACTTGGAAGGGCAGGACGGACGTCCAAAAGTTCTACTCCCGTCCCGGCCAGGGACATCTTCCTTTGGGGAATTTTCATTAAGACATCCTACACAAAAGTCAAAACCTGAGGTCAACATATGCGCGTTCATGACCCACTAGATTTCTGTGCCTCAACGCCCGAATCATTTTTTCTGCATCTCCGACCTTGATAGTCCAGGTACATTGTATTTTTCCTTCTTTCTGCGACTGGGGGAGCGGCAAAACTTGCTGGTTTAAAATGGGCGGTTTTTTCAAGCTCACAGTCACCATAACCTCCCCATTCAAGGGTTCTGAGATTGAGAGCTGCTCGATGTGCCGATAGGGCAGCTGAAGGGTTCCCAAGGAGTCGCCCTGTGGCCATCCTGTCAGATTGATACAGGTCCTATAGTTCTAAACTTACCTCGTCGATACTCGCCAGGAATCCGGAGTTGTCGATGTATACTCGTTCGACGTTATAATCGTTTGAGCCACCTACTATAATTTCCTTGGTCTCCAATGGCTGTGGGCTACAGAAGGAGTGAGCGAACGCGCAACTAGAGAAGCGATGGCGTACTAGGAAGGTACTCTCAAAGCAATGAGATCAGAAATTCTTTGAGAGGTGATGTCCCAATCTGATATGACGGCTGGATCAAGCATTTTGAGGATCTCCTCGTAATTAGGGAAGTTCACTCGGTCAAAGACTTCCTTAACGAATTGTGTTCGTTTCTCCCGTGCGCTAATAACCTTCGCAGAAGGTAAGAGATTTGCGAACAGCTCAAGCAATGCTTCAATGGCGAGTAAATCTGAAGAAAAACAGCTCAGAATAAGCTCATCGACACTCTGTGAGAGCTACCTTGCAGACGCGCCAAAGCGAGCCCTATTCTAAACCTGTCTTCCGTACCATAGTCAATATCAAACAAAGCGTAAGCAAGTAAACTCGCCCGCCGAGATTCGTTGAGTTGCGCAGCTTTGACTGGTTTTCCGGATGGCCGGCAACTGAGTCTGAGAGCAGTTGATAAATCTGGTTACAAGGGAGATTAACTAAGTAATCTGGTAGTCTGTACGAACTAAATACTTACGGATGTCAGTGTAGTTGCCTGGGCGCGATCGAATGTACTGCGAGGTATTGAGGGGTCCGGAAAGTAATTGGGACATATTATGCTGTAGAAATGGCGGGCAACGAGTGTCCTAGTGCTAGCTGAAGGATAGTCAGATGAATGAACCCGACCAGTGGTGAGACTTGCGATTTTTGTCGACTTCTAAGAAGTCCTTAAGATCTAGTCAGATTTAGACTTGTGGATATAAGCAACAGGAGCTCACCAGGATCCCTGTAGCAATGGCACCAGGTATCGAATTCCAAAGTATAATCGCTTCGTCTGCGTCGGCGCCAAGAACTGGCTCATGGGATATGAAGTGCTCCAGAAGCTTAGAAGACAGTTGGAGTGTGAGGTCTGTGCAAACTTGATAGAGAGGAAGCAGTTTGTCCTTAAAGAAAATGTTTATGCGTTGTAGTTCCTGCCGAGACGAGTTTCCCGATTGCTTGGAACAATGATATCATTGACCATCGGGAATTCATTTATCTGTAACATACCATAGAGCTGATGATCATCGAAAGCTCCTGGGCAACATGAGAAGCCAGCTTATTGCGCTTGGGTTTCACGAAGGACTTTATATCAGTCGCGAGTGCGGTGATGGACTGCATGCTGAGGGAAGCCGATCCCTCGAAGCCTCAAGCTGAAACTGGAACTGCACCTGGGATTACACCGGGTGCGTGACGCACAGTCAGCTGACCTGTGACACTCGCGTATTCTATGACGTCAACCAGACAACCCGCAAGGCTCTATAGGTGCACACTTTGGAGCTCGAACTATGTCCAAAGCGACATCTCAGGTAATGCATTACTTTCCCCTCTCTGTGATCATGCTCAATATAGACCCTTCCTCCGCGACCTCGACAATTCTGGCGTATACATCTGAGGTATTGCTGATCCAAAGACTAAGGCTCAGTGCTCACTTGCGCGGGCCCTCGAAAGGCATAACTCTATTCTCTCTCATAAGGCGGCGCTCGAATATACGTGATTCCTTCAATGACACGGCTTTGCATGTATCGTGCTTCGCCTGGAAATGGTGTTTTCCAAATACGTGATACATTTGCTATTTAGACACCGGAACTACTCTCAGTGATACATACGTTGTTCGTCCCGTGATAATCACAATAAATAGCATCCCGTGTTCCATCACACTGATATGAGTAACCATCATCTTCCCACGTTGGACTATTAACAGAGGCGCCTACATATAAATCACTCCTTGGAGGCCCTGGCACAAGACCATCGCACCTCTCCCTGATACCCTTCACGACTCATGAGCGGTGCGGTTAAGGGCTCCCTCTCGTCTGTTCTTCCACCCATTACAGCGAGTACATCCCTTTAGCCCAGGATACTGTGTATGCTCATTGCTCTAAACTAGTCCAAGATCAAGAGAAGACACTTGAGGAAGGTAAGTCTGTCAAGCCACGCACAGTCTGCTGCCTCCGGCTGATTCCGCCTTTACAGTATTCCTGGCTCCCGGATGTACTACGGCTTAAGGGCAGCGTCAGTCGTCCACCAGAACCCCCTTAGGTTGAACCAGCTTACCAACTGACGCCAGATAATAACTCGGATTATTGGACCCGTCCTCACTGTTACAATTTTTGCCGCCCTAGTCGTCTATGTCGCAACCAAAGGGTACAAATTTGTGCTTACAAACTCCATTTTCCCTCTTCTATCTGTTGTTGTCAGTATCGTGCCCCCCCTCCCCCCATTCAAATTGAACGTTCGACTCATACTCTTTCCATCAGGTTGGTCTGATTCTTGTGTTTCGGTATGTTGTTACTTTGTTCGAGGTTTCGCCCTGTCCTGACCCCTTGTTTCATGGCATAGCAACGGGCAAGCGAATTGACTCATTGTTGAACCGACCCTTGTTTAATCCGCATACAGCACCTCTTACGACCGCTACTGGGAGGGTCGCAAGGCATTCGCAACTATGACATCCAATATCCGCAACTTTTCCCGTCAAGTCTGGATCAACGTCTCCCTCCCTCCCCCAGAGGCAGCGGCGAAATATCCCACGCCCGTGTCACCGGCTCAGCTGCACCGTCACAAAGTTGATGCCTTGCACCTCGCGTTATCCTTCGCTTTTGCCGTGAAGCATTATCTCCGGGGAGAAGATGGTATCAACTATGCTGACTATCATGGCGTTCTTCCAGCTTCTTTCACCCGGTATGATGAAACCGGATACAATACCTTGAAGAACAGGCAAAGTTCGTACGACGCTATTATAGCCGACAATAGTCGGGATCCCAGTGTTGGGGCGAGTGGACGCACGTCTCCAGAATCCTGTAGGGTGAAGTCGGACGCAACGAAACGTGTTCGGGCGAAACGCAGCAAACAAAGACTCACCGAACCACCGGGCTCAAATACCCCGTTATTGGCCGGAAGCCATCGTACCGTAGAATTCCACTCTTACGCGGTCGAAGCCTCACTCCCTCTACCGCTCATGTAGGACTTCCGGTGGCTCGGAGTTGATAATTATTTGACGCGGTCGTGTGAATAGGATCGCCCATGAACTCACTAAGCTCGTATTCAGGTTCCGTAGGGATGGCTTGCTGGAGACTGTTGGTCCGGCAGGTGCTAACGGCATGGCGCAATTGTATGGGTTACTGTTGTCGATCCCTTCTGATGATCGTTGACTTGGCTGCCATGCAGGATTCAGAGCATGGTCGACCAGATGACTGCAATGGAACGTGTCGCCAACACCCCTATTCCCGTTTCTTGTGCGTAACACCAGCACTTCTGATACACGGCACTTGACTTTGCTTATCTACCTGCAGATAGCATCCACTTGAAGCAATGCGTGACGCTTTATCTGTTCGCACTGCCTTTGACCCTCGCGAATGACCTTGGCTGGGCCACTGTTCCTCTTGTAACTGTCATAGCGTTCACGTTCATGGGCATTGAAGGGATCGCCGACGAAATTGAAATGCCCTTCGGGACTGATGAACGCGACCTTCCCATTGGTAAGTGGCGTGACTACGTTTATCGTGATATTTCTCAAATTCGGAGGGTAGACCGCTACTGTCAAGATCTCAAGGAAGAAATTTTGTGAGTTTTCTTCAACTTTCCAGAGTGATAATAGAGTATTCATCCTGTTATTTGTAGTTATATAATTGAGCGTCTCCCAGATGGCGGAGAAGGACTTGGAGCTTACGATGACGGAGAGGGCGACGATTAACGGGTAGGGAAAATGAGCCGCTATTAATGGCTCGAACTCCGGATAAAAGATCATTCATGCATTATGAACACTGATTGTGCAATGTCCACTACACCCAACTTCACTCTCTGTTATCAATGGATAGCAATCATCTACTTGCCGTTTCATGATCCTACCCATTCAACGTACTGGTTATGAAGCTTCAGACATTACGGGAAAAAAATAATAAAAAGTGGGATTGACATGGGCTACATCTATTGGAATTCTGGTGAGCAAAATTCGCCAGGACCATAAGGCTAGCAAGATTTGGGATATCAGAGCCATTTCCATCGCGTCCAAAACAGTGGGGACTCACCTTGGATGTCAGAGCTGTTAGGCCCGCAGAGTTCTCACTGGTATGACGACCACTTTGAGGACCTGGTTTTGGCTTTTCTCCCCGAGCAAATGCGTCAATGACCTTCTTAGTTGTTTCTGGTGTCAAATCCTCCTATAGGCGAGTCAGAGGTCGAGCAAACGAGCAAATGTGATAAACTCACGTAGAAATCATCTCCAACAACCATCATCGGTGCATTACTGCATGCTCCTTGACATTCAACCTCAATCACCGTGAACTTCCCGTCCTTTGTTGTTTGACCCGGTTTGATTCCTCCGAGTTGTTGGCAGATAGTGTTCAGGATTTCCGTCGAACCTCGAAGCATGCAAGGAGTTGTGGTGCAGACCTGGACGAAATTTTTGCCAATGGGTTCCCTGCAGTATGTCGACTAAGGATGAAAATAGAAAATGGTGCCAAGGAAAGCGCACCTGTTGAACATGGTATAGAAGGTTGCAACTTCATAAACACGCATGGGGGGCATCTCAAGGAGGTTCGCGACATAATTCATCACGCTGATGCTTGTCCATCCCTTGTTTTGCCGTTGGCCGAGGTCAAGCAAGGGAATAACTGCTGCTTTCTTATATTGAGGTGGGTATTTGGCAATAATTTCCTGCGCGCGTTTCATGTTCTCCGGGGTGAATTCGAAAGGAATCTGGGATTTGGATCTCAATTAGAAATATCCCTAAAATTAGAGTCTACCGGAGACAAACCTTGGGGTTATTATAGGTAGTGTCTCGATGCTATACGAAATATGGTGTGTGTTGCATTCTTGGGACTGGTACGGCAGCTCACATACCACAAAAAGAGCGTCAGACTTCCTTTGAGGAGTCATTGAGATAAACCTCCTCTGAATTGCTCGTGAGGAGGTGACTAGACATCGTGGAAGTCGGGCGAGCATGGCGGGTGCTGTTAGCGACGACGAGTGCGTAGGTTGTACTGTCCGACGAGACTCGCCGGGACAAATTCGGGATCACGTGAACCAAAGTTGTTCGTAACCAATCAGAACATCCGAATTGTTTGCACCTTGAAGTTCAATACCAGCAGCACATAACTCTGTGACTTAAAGCTCAGCGCACAGTCTTGCAAACAACTCAAACGCCGCATGTGAGAGAAGCATCCCTCATATTGGTTCAAGGATATGCCAACAGGGCGAAGGCAATGAACCTCGGCGGGTGGATTCCTCCGTACGAGCATTGCGCTGATTTCTACGACATCCTGGGTTACTCCAGAAGCCTTCAATTACCCAATCGCAAGCTTGCGAACTGCAATGCGGATTTATCTCCTCCAATGCTCAATGGTCACCAAAATTATCATTTGAATGATGCCATCTGTGAGATTTCCAACACTAGTATATAAGGCCAAGGATTATCGGTTACCAGCACCCTATCTTTTCCCGACTCTATCGTAGTATGGCCTCTCCCGCACAAAAGAGCGCTCTGAATATCGTCATGGTGAGGCCTTAGGAAATCTTTCACAAGGACTTCCTGACCTCGAGTTGTCACAAATAGGGTGCCATGACATTTGGTGAACCAGGCACAGAAGGTGCCCGGGTCCATAATGTCAAGGACGTTGAGGCAATGTTGGATGTCTTCCGGTCTCATGGACACGCTGAAGTACGTCGTTCTATTGAAGCAAGGTGGGTTCATCCGACGCTTTCACAGATCGATACTGCTCGAATCTATGCTGCTGGGACGAGCGAGCAACTTCTAGGTCAGATTGACCTTCTAGCTAAAGGGTTCAAGATTGAAACCAAGCTGTATCCAACCACGTCTCATGTATGCAGCAGTCACTCTTGCGACAATATCAATCTTACATGTCATCTAGCCCCTTCCCGGTGTTGAACAAATAAAACACACACCAGAGGTAAGAAGCTGCACGAATGTCTCTGTACTCATCCCGACCCACCTGGACAGGGTCTCAGGACACATTTACTCAAGTCCTTAGAAGCATTGAATGTCAAGTAAGTGCAATTTGGGGAGGAGGGGTTTCGGTTGAGTGGACAATGACCCTTTCAGATCTCTGGAAATGTGGTATCTCCATGGTCCAGATCGCTCGGTCCCGTATGAAATCACCCTCAAGGCTGTCAATGACCTCTACAAAGAAGGGTACTTCAAACGGCTCGGTATCAGCAATTACGCAGCGTAAGCTCCTGACATTATCGTGGGCAATGCCATCTACGACACCTAAAATACAGATGGGAAGTCGCCGAAATCGTGCAAATATGCAAAGCAAATGGGTACATTCAACCAACAGTGTATCAAGGCATTTATAATGCTATCCACCGTGCCGTGGAACCTGAACTGTTCCCTTGTCTGAGGAAGTTTGGAATCAGCTTCTATGAATTCAACCCATGTATGACTCGTTCTAAGTTCACCGTTCCCTAAGCCAATTCTTATTCAACTCAGTGGGCGGAGGCTTCTTCACTGGTAGATATACCTCCATGGACGATATACCAGAACCCGGCTCTCGGTTTGATCCAGAACGGGTCCAGGGCAAAGTAAGACATTTGTTCTCAAATCTTGACTACATTCTGAAGAGATTGGGACTTCCAGAGCTTCCGCGGAAGGTAAGTTAACGAATCCCCAAAATCTGAAACTCGACTTGGCCAGAACCTGTTAACACACCCAAAGATATTGGAAAGAGCCCTACTTCAAAGCCATCAATTCAATTCGTGCCGTCGCCGATAAGCATGGCCTTACCATGACTGAAGTTGCTCTTCGTTGGATCTCTCACCATAGCTTGCTGAAACGCGAGCACGGAGATGCCGTCCTCATTGGCGCTTCCAGCTTGGAGCATATTAAACAGGTGACAGTCCCCCTTGAGGTTTTGGCAACAACGCTGACAAAAGTACCCCTAGAATCTAATCGATCTTGAGAAGGGCCCTTTGCGTGAGTGTTAGTCCCTTCCTGTGTCACCCCTTCTTACTGAGGATCACCTTTAGCGGAAGAAGTTGTGCAGGCGTTAGATGTAGTTTGGATCCAAGTCCAACCCTATGCTTCCAAGTACTTTCATTAGCCATTTACGTCTCGACTGTAAATTGTAAGACACTAGAGGCCTCTGCCCTCTAGGAATCAATAAAAAGAATACCAGAACGCGAACCAGGAAAGCATCGATTCAGCCGTGTATTCCGCGACAGATTCAACCGGTGATCAGAACCGGCGAAGGTGTCGTGCACCTTGATGTATCAGATGGGATAGCTGCGAGACAACGCAACAGTGAGCATGGAAGTTAACACAAACGTAACCAAGTAGATCACCGAAGCTATGTAAGTCAAACGCTTCCGGCCAGTCAATTCCAGGTAATCCGGCGATCTTGAGGAAGAAATGGGCCGCAGTATCATGACCCCCTGCACTACCCGTGAGCTCCTGCCTCTAAATCTACCTCCTTGAAAGGGCTCCCCGATATTTAAGGAGTCTGGTGACACTCGCAAAAATGGAGACCATTGCAGAATGATCCAAACCTTATGAATGAGACTGTTGTCAAAATAGCCATTCTGTTGTATTGAGAATGACCATTTCTTCAGATCGAATATGCACAGTCGCACTCGCATAGAACGAGCGAAGAGGTTCAAAATTGAGGCGAAGTACCATCTCTTTAAATCTTCGGTGAGCTCGGCGTTGAGGAAAACAATCCATGTGGGCAGGTTCAATCTTAGCGCCGGGTGTCCTTCGTCTCTTGGGATAAGGTTTACAAGCATTGAATGAAGTACAGCTGACAGTCCAGCCTCGAATGATCATCACTTCCACTAAACACCCCCTTGTGTATGTGTAGTAATCATCGGGTGTCAATCATGGACCTCTTCCATCTTGATGTCAGCTCGTCCACCTTCAACAAGACACCCGCGGCGGCCCTTTGCAGCTTAATCAGAACACCCGAATTGCTTGCACCCTGAAGTTCAATACCAGCAGCACGTAAGTCTGTGACCTAAAGCTCAGCGTACAGTCTTGCACACAACTTAAATCACCGACTTTTGGAGGTTCATCAAAGACTTGGCGGTCGCATGTGGAAGAAACATCTCCCATATTGGTTCAAGGATATGGCAAAAGGGCGAAGGCAATGAACCTCGGCGGGTGGATCCCTCCGTACGAGCACTGGACTGATTTCTAAGACCCCCTCTCGGGTCATTTCAGAAGGCTTCAACTACCCAATATAAGCTTTCGAATTCCCATGCGAGTTCACCTTCCTTCAGTGTTTAATAATCACATTTGAATGATGCCATCCGTGAGATCTCCAGCACCAATGTATAGGGTCAAGGATTATCAATTATCGACACTCTATCTTTTCCCGACTCAATCATAGTATGGCCTCTCCCGCACAAAAGAGCGCTCTGAATATCGTCATGGTGAGGCCTTAGGAAATCTTTCACAAGGACTTCCTGATCTCGAGATGTCACCAATAGGGTGCCATGACATTTGGTGAACCAGGCAAAGACGGTGCCCGGGTCCATAATGTCAAGGATGTCGAGGCAATATTGGATGTCTTCCGGTCCCATGGACACACTGAAGTATGTCGTTTCATTGAAGCAAGCCGGGTTCGTCTGACGATGTCACAGATTGATACTGCTCGAACCTATGCCGCTGGGACGAGCGAGCAACTTCTAGGTCAGATTGACCTTCTGGCTAAGGGGTTCAAGATTGAAACCAAGTTATACCCAACCGCACCTCGTGTAGGCAGTAGTTACTCCTTGCAGCAATACCAGTCTAATGTGTCGTCTAGCCCGTTCCTGCTGCTGAACAAATAACGCACACACCAGAGGTGGGAAGCTGCACGAGAATGTCTCCGTACTCATCCTGACCTGTCCGGACAGGGTCTCAGAACACATTTACTCAAATCCCTGGAAGCATTGAATGTTAAGTAAGTGCAATCTGGAGGGGGGGACTCCGTTGAAAAGTGGACGATGACCCTCTCAGATCTTTGGAAATGTGGTATCTCCATGGTCCAGATCGCTCAGTCCCGTATGAAATCACCCTCAAGGCTGTCAATGACCTCTACAAAGAGGGGTATTTCAAACGGTTCGGTATCAGCAATTACGCAGCGTAAGTTCCTGACATTGTCCCGGGCATTGACATCTACGACACCTAAAATACAGATGGGAAGTCGCCGAAATCGTGCAAATATGCAAAGCAAATGGGTACATTCAACCAACAGTGTATCAAGGGATTTATAATGCTATCCACCGTGCCGTGGAACCCGAACTGTTCCCTTGTCTGAGGAAGTTTGGAATCAGCTTCTATGAATTCAATCCATGTATGACTCATTATAAACTCATATTCCCTAGGCTAACTCTTATTCAACTCAGTGGGCGGAGGCTTCTTCACTGGTAGATATACCTCCATGGACGATATACCAGAACCTGGCTCTCGGTTTGACGCAGAACGGGTCCAGGGCAAGGTAAGACATTTGTTCTCAAATCTTGACTACATTCTGAAGAGGTTGGGACTTCCAGAACTATCGCGGAAGGTAAGATAATGAATCCCTAGATCCGAACTCGACTTGGCCAGAATCTGCTGACACAAACAAAGATATTGGAAAGAGCCCTACTTCAAAGCCGTCAATTCAATTCGCACCGTCGCCAATAAGCATGGCCTTACCATGGCTGAAGTCGCTCTCCGTTGGATCTCTCACCATAGTTTGATGAAGCGCGAGTACGGGGATGCTATCCTCATTGGCGCTTCCAGCTTGGAACATATTAAACAGGTGAGTCTCGCCTGACGTGTTGGCACCGATGTTGACACGAGCGCCTCTAGAATCTGATCGATCTCGAGAAAGGCCCCTTGCGTGAGTGTTAAAGTCCCTCTTGTCACCCTTTTCTTTTTACCGAAGGTCGCCCTCAGCGGAAGAAGTTGTGCAGGCATTAGATGTAGCTTGGCTCGAAGTTCAACCCTATGCCACCAAGTATTTTCATTAGCCACTTACATCTCAAGGGTAAATTATAGGTACTAGGGCCCCTATTATCGAGGCCTTATGGATGAATATTGAATGCAGTTCCTGTCAAGAATACGATTCTGTCTTATTACTGGCGGTTGTTTTCAGATCAAATGTGCACAATCATATACTCACGTAGGACGAGCAAAGAGGTTTAAAACTGAGATGAAGCACCATCCCTTCAAATCTTCGCCGGGTTCGGCATTGGGGGGACAATCCATGTAGGCAGGTTCAATCTTAGTGCTGGGTGTCCTTCGTCTCTTGGAATTAAGTTTACAAGCATTGGAGGAAGTACAACTAACAGTCCAGCCTCGAACGGTCGCCACTTCCACTAATCATCCCCTTGTGTATAGCAATCATCGGGTGTCTATCATAGACCTCCTCCATCTTGATGTCAGCTCGTCCACCTTCAACAAGACCCCCGCGGCGGCCCTCTGCAGCTTTGCCTCATTCAGCCCACCACCACCCTCCACTCTCAACCCCCTCTCCAACCTAGAAAACACAGCTCCAGCCCATTCACCGGTCCCCATCAACAAATTCGTATGTTCGAGTCCCAATGATTTGCCCCCATCTAGTTCGATACAGCCGTCTAATACAATCAGGGAGAGTTCTAACGCCGCAGTAAGAACAGCGGCTTCTTTTCTTTCACGTTCCACCCGAGGGTCCTCGGTGCCGTCGTCTTCGAGTTCCGTCTGCGAAATTGGCCGTGTGCCGATTGTGACGGCAAGTTCTAGGCTATCAGGTGCGAGGATGGCTAACCACTCTGGTGCGTTCTGCGCGGCGTTCACTAGTACCGCCAACGTGCGTAAGAATTGCGAAAGAACGAGTGGATTGAGAACGAGGCCAGTTCCGGCGCTACGGTATTTCTGTCGTCCTTCTCTTAGTGAGGTTCGCTCTTCTCTCGTTTGTTCGTCGCGGAGGAAGAGCCAGAAGCGATTGACGAGCGGCCCAATGAAGAATTCAGCTGCAACCTCGGTGAAAGTTGTTTCTTTGACCTGAGGGGCATTGACCGAGCGGAGACGGGCAAGCGCGTCTGACGCTGAAGATTTGACCTCTGTGATCGTCGGAGCCTTGTTGATCTTAAGCCGTCGTTCACGTACAATCTCGGGCACTTTGTCTTCCGTTGCTTCTTTGCCTCTGTCGATAGCCTTTCGGCTCAGATCTTCGACCATGAGCGGTAGGAGTGTGGCGTTTGCTTGTGACGCGGTGAGATATCGTTGATGCAGTGGCCCAGGCAACATCTTGCTTGGGAAGCTGGTTTTTCCTTTGGGTACTCGCGAGGGTGGAACGGGTAATGAAGCGAGTTCCCTGGCCCCGACTGCCAATGCATTGAGAGCAACGTAACGTTGGTCGACAGAGTACTGGTTCTTGAAGAATTCTTCAATCAACGCCCTGTGTTCTTATATGAGTGAGGAAACCTCTTGGATTCAGTAGTGTACACACGGAGCAGCCTTCTTCGGAGCGCAGGCAACGAGAGCATTCAGTGCTCCCTGACGCTTTTCGTCGAAGCCTGGTAGATCGAAGTTATCATGCAAAGCAAGGAAGCCATAGACAAGGTTGACAGTGTTTTCCTCTGCAACCACATGAGCACACCCTGCAACGAGATATCAAAGAAGACTCACCGAGCTCAGTTCCGTACCCCTTCTTCTTCCTGATTAATTCTTCCCCACAATCCAACGCCATCTCGATTTTATCAGCCTCTTGGGGTTCATCAGAACCAAGTTTCGGCCCAGTCCCTCTGATCAAATCACCTAATTGTGCAAGATATACCGGTCGCGGTACTTTCTTGACACCTACATTAAGTGTTGGGTCCTTCTCGATCTCCTCCAATTCGGATGGAGTAGGTGAGGCAGAACGTGAGGAAGGTGGGGAAGCGTATCCCATCAATGAATCGTCGGAGTCGTAGCCTACTTCAGGAGTTACAAATGTTGCTTTGGCAGGTGTTGTAATTGATTCAATGTTGGCAGGATCCCCAGCAGCTGCAGTCTCTGTCTCTGCCTCTGCGGAAGTGGTGGCCTCGGCCTTGTTGTCCGAAACATCTTTTAGGACGTCGAGGTCGACATCCACGTCCCTCTCTTTGACCAACTCCCTCATATTTCGACACCAAGGTTTCCCAGAATCATCGCCTTCCCATTCACCGAAGGCCAATTTTTTGTTGGTCATTTGTGCGATGACCTCCGCCACGAGCATCCCACATCGTCTAACGGAAGCATCCAGATGGGAGATATATGTCCCTATGGCCTGCATGAAGAGTGGTGAGAACACTACAGCTTCAAGATCTTTCGAGTTGGGTGGGAAATAAGATGCAGCAAGGAGGAAGAGGGACGTGAGATCTAATTGTATGCGCTGTCAGAGAAAATGCACCGTTGTATATAAGACGGTAACTTACAACGATGGCGGGACAAAAGTGAATGTTTGATGTGCTCTGAACTTGACCATGCATCCACGACAAGCTCTAGGAAAGCTCTCAGGGCTAGTGAAGAGCATTCAGCACCGGGATTTGATACTAAGGCAGGTGGAAGCATACCCTTCATGTTGATCCGTCGGGTCTTATTGGGCCCCCCAAGCCAACATAGGAATATCCGAGCATACGACTCTTCCCAGTCCCGACTCAGGATCAGGCTCGTAGCATTCTCCCAAAGTTGATCTTCGTCCTCATTTAAGTCACCCAGAGTAGCGGAAAGCAACTCAGCCTCCAGTTTGACTTGAGCTCGTTTGGGAGCGGAGGTATCAGTGGGAGGCTCAATCGGCCTGAGGGAGGCGAAAAGAGATGTAAGGATAGACCGCAGGGTCAGACTCGATGGTATACTGAGGACGAGTTTCCGCCACGCGAGCTTGTAGGGTTCAGGTTCTGGAATGGCACTTAGTTTCTGGCGGATGATGGGGAGGTTGGTTTGCCAAAAGGATGGTTGAGACCTGATCGTTGGAGGACTTGGAGGAAAAGCCCCAACATTCACGAGCTTTGTGACGAGGTAGTTCACAGAACCCGTCCAATCTGTATCGGGGGCTTTCTGTTCAACGGACAGTTTTTCCAGTCAAGTGGGACAAACTCACCCCGCATGTACTGTTTGGACGATCTCTCAACGAGGGCCTCAACCCTTCTACAGACCTCGTTCAGATACGTTCCGTTCTCCAACACAGATGGGACGTCCAAACCTCGCCCAACATTTCCGACTGCGTTGGCAACCTTTGCAGGAACACTGACAACGTCTCTCACACAGTCCTCCCATATTAACAGCCTCACCCCCAGGCCTTTGTCTTTCTGCGTTTCTTCATTCTGCAGAGCTGATGTCGTTCCTTCGAAGATCGCGGTCCATAGTCGGTCTACAGGGTACTCCCTTGTTAGGCTTTCTAAGATTTGAATTCCGTGGTGACTGAGTTTTCCTGCGAGTATTGTTTCATAGGCCTTTATCGAGAGATCCCCCGAGACAGGGAGCGCATTGACGAATGCATCCGGACAAAAGTATTGTTTTGCGAGATGGGTCGCATTGGGTTTGTGGCCTCTAAGAACTGTATCCCAGGTGGGTAAGATGTGTTCCAGGAGTGCGCGTTGGATTGGTGGGATGTGTTTTTGGACGTTAACGGAATGGGGTGGGAGCGGGTTTGTATTGTATTTGCGGAACTGTGGAGGAAGAATACCAAGGTTGTGCAGGGGGGCGGCGAGCAAAGAGAGCAAGACTTGGAGGCTATCGACTGGGCATTGAAGCTGTGATATTATATCTTTGATCTGGTTTTGATTATCTGCCATGGTTCAGCGTGCATGTTAAGTATGAAGTCACAGGGCAAGTGGGTAAGTCACGGGTGTGATGATATGAGCGAGTTGCTGTCACTCAAAGTCTATTATCATATGGAACAGGAACATCATCCTATAACAAGCTCAAACGAATCCCTATCGTACAAATAGATAATCACTCGGAGAGAGGGGAGAAATAGCTCAACACCTAACGGGACGACTAATAGCATCGAACGAAAAAGAAATAATTGAAATAGAGAGGCATCGCTCAAAACGCAAGTAAATCGGACAGTCCAGGCTCAAGCTTCCGTCTTCGGAGTACACAGTTAGCAACGGAGGGCAGTCGTCAGTTATACAAAGACATGTACCTTCTCTTCTGTCTTCTCTGACTTAGATGCTGGTTTGACTTTGGACGCCGGTTTGGCTTTAGACGCGGGCTTAGCCTTGGTTACCGACTTGGGCCTTGACGTCGGTTTGGCCGATGCTGGTTTGGCTTTGGCTTTGGCTGTTGTACCGGCAGTCCCTGCCTTGGGTTTGGTCTTTGAGGCCGGTTTTTTGGCTTCACCAATCACAGCCTGTTAACATCATCAATCAGCATACCGATTAAAATACAGCGGAACGGCGGAGTACGGACTTTCTTAGTAGCACCTTTCTTTGCTGTTGCGGTCTTCTTCGCAGCGGCGACGGGCTTCTTAGTGGAGGCTGTCTTCTTGGTTGAAGCCACAGCAGTCTTTTTGACCGACGCCTTCTTGACGTTGGTACCCGTCGCAGATTTCTTCGTGGTAGTGGTGCCCAATTTCGTAGCGGCCTTGGGCTTGGTTCCAGCCTTAGTAGTAGTGGCAGGCTTCTTCATAACAGCAGGTTTAGCAGTAGCCTTCGGTTTAGCCGTGGTTGTAGGTTTCCTAGCCATAGGTTTAGTATTCTGTCCATGGGATATCACCAGAGGGCCAGGGTGATGGGATCATTGTCAACATGCGTATGGCGTGTCAAACGTTGAGGAGATGAACGAACCTCCTTCGCGGCATCGGTGCGAGTCTTGGGCGCAAGTTTGACTTTCCCAGAGGGACCTACCAGAGGCGGACATACTTCGGACCCGAAGGCATGCGACCAAACATGGTTGACTATCCGCACCTTTGGGAAGCAGGAAGATGCCTTTCTCACTACCTGATGTTATAGCACGGTTGAGCTGACTGGCAGCGGTAGCATTGAGCTCGATCTTGTATTTGCTTTCGACGAACTAGACAAGGTTGAGATATGGAGGTTGAGATACGAACTCGGGAGACATGCCTTCTTGATAGTCGGTCGAGAGACGCCAGTCCGAGCTTCGTCTGGGTGCGCGACGATGCATTCCTGCGAGCGATAAGGGTAGAAAAGACATGAGGTTTGTTCCCGGGCCTGCATGGGGGGTGAGGGAGGGCGGGATGGGCGCGTACCTTGATCATTTCGATCCAAGTGGGGTGAGCTGCGGGGTGGGATTTGTTCGCTGCTCCGGAGGCTTTGTTAGAAGCCTTAGTAGTCGTCTTTTTGGTTGCAGTAGGCATTGGGGACGGGGGCAGGATCAGTTGGACAGGGAGGAGTAAGTGTGGATGAGGGAGAGGGGAAAGGAGGGCAATGGTGAGCCGTTTGTTCGTCCCAGAACCCAGTGCCACTTCCTGACAGTCACGTGGAGGAGAGAGATGCGCACGGACGCGATTCTTTCTAGTCCAATCTAGTGAAGCTCCCTTGGTAGTCAGTGCATAAGAAGGTAATCTAGATGCAGCAGGGGGTCCAGTAGATGTGTGTGGCAAATTCCTCGAGAAAGAGAGCCAGCCATTGGGGATATCTAAACGGTTTCGTGCACAAGTCCACTCATGGGTCCCAGAAAGTGGTCAAAGCAAGCCTTTGGGTCGCGCAAAATTGGGCAGGCGTGAAGACCCAGTTTATATCAAGCATAGTGTAAGTTCGGAGTGCAAGATACGGGTGAGTTGGGTAGAGGTGGAGGTGGTAGGAGAAGAGGAAGGATAGCAGTCGATTCGAAATTAGACGAAGCCTTTTCGGAATTTGCCAAGCTTCTTTTCCTAATCGGGCAGTGTGCCCACATACACCTCTAGCGGCCCACTTCTCTCCACAACTCTCACTGCTTTTCTGTCCTCAGAAGGCCTCTCGGAACGCGAACAAGAGTATCGGCTCAGCGATGCCTGGCATTTCGGATTATATTGTCACTGACGACCTTACGATACTCCTCGCCCTCATCGCGGCGACAACTTTTCTGCTCAACAACCTCTACAAACCTCAGCCATTGGTCCACCCAATCTTGCTTGGGAGGCAGAGTGATGTTGGACGTGCACGCAACCCAGGAGAGAGTGCCGTGTATAGGAACTATGGAACTGGTCTGATGGGCAGAGTGAGGGCACACGTCACCCGCGTACCTTTCAATCACTTACTTGTTATAGTTCCCTGTGCGTCCGAGCAAGGAGGTCGCTGTTCTCGCGGACTTCATTAAACCGGAATCCGAGGCGTCTCGTACACTCTGGGCCACCAAGGTGGGGGGTTCATTTTGGGGCTTGTTTCTCGTTCTGACGAAATCAGGCCACAAATGCAGGTCTTCAGGACCGCATTGCTGCCCTTGGTACTGGCCTTATCCGCCTTGCCAATCTCAAGCCAGGAGAGTCTAAAGTGCTTTTGCTGCTTAATGATGGCATTGGTCCGTAACATTTCTCTTGTATTACTCTCTCAAATCTGACGGCGGCCTGTAGAGTTCGTCATTGCCGATTTTGCTCTTGCATCACATTCCGTCATCTCTGCTACTCTTACCTCGCAGGATTTATTGAAACAAGTTTTCGAGGCCCAGCCGTTCTCTGCTATTATTGCGACAGCAGAAATCGTACCTCGGGTCCTTGAATGCATTTATGCTTCCAACTCTAATTCGAGAACCCATACCATCATCGTTGTCGGAGAAATCAGTCCGCAGACTTCAGCCAGCGTCGCGAGTAACATCCGGATTCTCAAATTCTCCGAGGTTGAACGTGAGGGCGTCAAGGTCGAGAAGATTCTCAGCCCGATTCCTGGTATGCCATCCGCTACAGTTCCCTTCATGGCATAGCTCATTCATGTTTGCAGAACCCACTGATGTATTCACAGTGTCGTACTTCTCCAACGAGGCCGGTCAATTACAAGCCGCCCAGCTGACACACGAGAACGTGACTGCTGGCGTTGCCGCTACCCGTAGCCTGCTTCCGATCTCTCATGCACTGTCTCCATTGGACACCCTCGTTTCGGCATTCTCGCTTAGCACGGCGTATGGAAGGACCATTGCCTACACTGCGATCTACGAAGGTACAAGTTTCGCAACATTGCCTAGTTCCAAAATGTACCATGCGGATGGATGTAAGCCTTTCCTGATGCTGTGTTAACGCCCAAATCTAATATGGATGGTCTGCCGTAGATTCGGTTCCCCAGGTTGATGCATCCGATATCATGGCTGTTAAGAGATACCCGATTCCGTCCCCAACAATTTTCTTTATTCAGCCAGGGCATCTCAAATCTGTCGTGACAGACATCTTGAAGAAGGCCGCCAAATCGTTCTTCTTGTTCCCATTTGCGAGGAGGCACAAACTTGCCGGTGTTGCTGATGGGTTTATCACGAGGGACAGTCTGTGGGATAGGTTGGTGTTTGATGGCGCTAGAGCTAAGGTTATTGGAGACGCCGCAGCAACGTTGCGCGCAGTCATCGTCAGTGGGGGTGAGTGATTGAATGCTGGGTTCCATTTCTGAAGTGCAGGGTCAATAATTCATTTTCCGCCCCCATTCAGGATCATTGCCGGCAGTTCTGATGACCCCGGCTCGCGTCGCGCTGTCTGTTCCCCTTGTTAACGCCTTCACACACCCCCTTGTCGCCGGACCTGTCCTGGCTTCGCATCCATTTGATCTGCAAGATTTTACGCAAGGAGACAGTGAGGATAAGAGGGCGCATGTTGGGCCGCCCAGTGTCAATGTGGAGGCTAAATTGGTTGGGATTGAGGATGATAAGGTTGAGAACGGAGGAGATCCGGTTGGATTGCTGGTTGTCCGAGGGCCGCCAGTTGGGAAGATTGGGAATGGGGATCACAATGAAGACTATGTCCGAGTTACCCCGACCGATGAACACAAGGAAAAAGACGAGGGCTGGGTGGGCACTGGAGTTAGAGCGTTGGTCCAGCCCAACGGGTCGTTTGTTATCTTGTCATAAACCTATGTCAACACGGGCTGTGTAGTGTAATTTTGAAATCTCAGAACCTTGGATACAGTAGGGACCAGGGTCCGAGTAATCGCGCCTGCATATCTATTCACGTGGTTGTGACGCGTGCGCAAGACGCGCCATGCAGAGAAATCAACAAACATCCAGCCTCGTCTGCGCACACACTGGATTGAAGGGGAGCACTGAGGAGGGTTGGGCTGTAGGGTCGCGTTAGCGAACCGGACCACAGAGTGAGGAGCCGCTGGGTGGGCGGGTCTCACTCTGTGGGTTTGAAAAGTGCTCACTGAGGTGGTTGTGAATGAGACTGACGAGCAAGCATGAAACAGTGTATTATGAGCTGAGTACGGTACAGCGAACTGGGGGTATCTATGAGTGGCGCGAGTGGGAATACGCGAGTAAGGGGCGGGTGGGCGGGGAAAGAAAAGAGTGAACGAGGCCGGATGGTAGGTGGACAGTCGCAACGTCGTCGTGGTGTGTGGGAGAGGCAAGGTGGGAAGCACCGTGATGTGCTTGCTCTGCTGGACGCTGGGTGCCGGAAACTTCCGTTTAGGCACCCTTGCTCAAGGAAAGTCGACACAGCCACCTGCAAGTGAGGGAGAATTAGGATCATGTGATCTGATTTATCGACGCGACGCGTTCGAGGGACGGAAGGTTTAAATAGGAAAGCACACTTGCCCTCCGGGCCTCCGCGTCCGTATTTTCAAATTTGCTACTTTGCAACTCCTCGCAGAGCTAACCCTAGCAGTTTCTCCCTCTCCCAGGCTACCTCATCATCTCTTCTCGACCATCACTATGGCTGCTGACGCTCCTACCCCTGCTGCTGAGATCAAGGAGTCTACTCCTGTAGCTGAGACTGCTGCTCCCGCTTCTCCGGGAAAGACTAAGGAAACCAAGAAGAAAGCACCTGGGACTAAGAAGACGACTACCAAGAAAGCTGCCGCTGCTGGCACCACCAAACCCAAAGCCTCCGGAACCAGTAAGGCTAAGACCGCCGTTGCCTCTGGTAGACCCTCATGGAAAGAGATCATCAAGGTATGTGTACATCGTGTCTGATAATGTTCTATCTATAGATGGCTAACACACCATCCTTCGCAGGCGTGTATTATTGATCACAAGGACGAGGCCCGCCAGGGTGTCTCGAGAAGCATCATTAAGAAGGTATGTTAACCTGGTTCTTGTCATGATGGGAGGGTTGACGTCTGTTCTCATGGTATAGTATGCGGAGGAGAAATACAAGATCGAAGTCACTGGAAACAACCTGTTTCAGTTGAATCGTGCCATCGCATCCGGCGCTGAGGATGGTATTTTCCAGCTCCCCAAGGGACCTTCTGGAAAAGTTAAACTTGCACCCAAGAACAAAACATCCGGTGCTTCTAAGGAGGTGAGTTGCGCATGACGTTTGTTGATTGATGCTTAACTCGGATTATCCCAGAATTCAAAACCGCCTTCCAAATCGGCTAACAGCAGGGGAACTAGCAAGAAGGCGACTACCACGGGCAAGGCAAGCGCCACGAAGGGTGCTGGGAAGGCTGCCATGACCAAGAAGGCTCTTGCACCCAAAAAGGCGCTTGCTGGCAAGCCCAGGGCTGCTTCGTCGACGAAGAAGACTGCCGCGCCCACAAAGCGGGGCTCTGCAAAGAAGGTATGTGGTATCACACACTTTGCCGACGTTGTCCCATCGGGCTGACGTGTATTTTTAAGGCTGTAACTGGTACAGCACCTGCGGCAAAGGCCAAAGCTGCCGCGAAGAAGACACCGGCAAAGAAGGCTGCGGTAGCTGGAGGCAAGAAGGCGTCGGCGACAACGACTAAGAAATCAGGCACGACAACTGCGAAGCCAAAGTCGAAGACGAAGCCTGCGAGCAAACCCGCAAGTAAGCCTGCATCATCAAGAGCGAAGAAGGTCGCTGCGTAAGCGGACTCTCGGTTCCGCTGGATCCCTTTTTTCTATCATTTGTTTTGGCTGTCGTCCGTTGGTTGTCTGATCTGCGTTTTGTCTCTCTGTATGCACGTCTATCTTGCTTGTATTATTTATTATGTTATTAGTAGTCTATCTCTTGTGAGGTCCATTGTAGTTTGGACCAGGCTTATTATAGGGCATACATGTGTATGGAGTAGAGGAATTGGACGGGATGCATGCACGTGCCACAAGGAGTTCCGATAAATGAGTCGTGAGGGAGAGACAATAGGCTAGCGCCGGATAGAGACATCAAAGGGCAAGCCAAGAATGGCACTTGATCTTTTAGAGGCTAATTCAAGAATGAATTCGGGGGCCATCTATTTCCAGGGTAGGGGCTTAGTAAGTAATTATACTCCAATGGTATGGTAACGGGTGATGTCGTCAGCCATGACTGGGGCTGTTGAGGGAAGAATGGAATTGAAGGACGGCAGACAACAGTGGCGAGATGTCGACAGATGGAAAAGAAGGCAAGGCAGGTTGGAGAGTGGGGTCGCCTGGCAGTGGTGATGGTGAGAATAGGAATAGGGGGGCTGAGCTCCATTAGGAAGCACGTGTTTGTGTTTGTGATAGTCTGCGTGGATCTGGATCTGGATAGGCACGGATATCTGCGCCGATCACGAGGACCCCGGGGAGTTGCATGGTGACTGTGGGTTGTCACTTTTGTCCCGCTTGTTTCTTCTCCTCATCCATGAAGTCCTCCTACCTATGGACAACATCCATACAGACTCCCAACATCTAACCCACTCATACGGCACGCGGAAGAGCCAGAACGTCGCTATCAGACCCTCGGCACGCCTCAGATCCTCCCCAGACCCGACTACTCCAACCACACGCAGGTCCAAGAACACCCCAGACCCTTCCTTCCCCCCGTTTCCACCACCCCATGTCGTCCTTCACCCAGACGACGCCAACAGCAAGGTCTTTCTCGCCATTGGCCGCGCCTTCCTTTCAGTCGTACGTGCCCAACCCTCTTCATCCTTCACTCGCCACTCGCATATTAACCCACTACTATCACAGGATAACCGTGCTATGACCATCAAAGACCTCGCAGAGATGGTGCTCAACTTTGGCCTCGTAGCCCAAAAGTGCGTCAACCCTGTTGGCAGTAACGTCACATAAGCTCACGCTAACCCTTCTGTCATTCATTTAGCGTATCGGCTGCTAGCCAGGCTATCACTACCTATATTCGCACACACCTACATCGATGTGAAGTACAGCAAGATATACCACTCCTATTGCGCCATGTTTGCTCAGGAACAGACGCCGACGACGACCTCCTCCCTGCACTCTACTCGCGCTCTGGCGGTGCACAGTGCTCAGCACACCCAGAGAACCGAATAACCAACTTTAGGCGCGGGACCATGGTGTGGTACCTCAGCCGTGCCACCGGTGCACCCTGTCCGTTTGCGAGGGCCGGGATCCGACTCAGCGACTATGGAGAGAATGGCAGGATTGGGCAGACAGGGAGCTTGGCCAGAGAGAAGAAGAGGGCAAAGATGCTGCAGAGGCGGGCTAATGATCAGGCGTGTGGACAGAAACGGAAGAGATCACTGAGGAGTTGCGCTGCCGCTACAGTTGGGCAGGACTCTGACACTGACTCGGAAAGCGATCACGATAAGCCTCCGCCCAAAGTCAAGCTTACGTTACGTCTTCGGCCACTCGCTAAATGCGCGTCCTCCTCACCCCCTTCATCCTCGGCACAGGCGTTATTGACTTCCAGGAACGTCATTGACCTTACGAAAGATATTGACACCTCGGATTCGGATTCGGATTCTTCCATGTCTGTTGATGATTCTGACGAACAGCAACGGCAACAGTCACAAGAATCCCCCTTTTGCCTCCCACCCTATCCACGGCGCTCTATTTCCATCCCTCCCTATACCCCTTCCGCTGATGGACCCTATCCCTGCTATAGCACCACTCCACTCTGCACGGAACCCTATCGTCGTTCACCATCCGTCGCATGCAGCATATCTTCGCCTCCACCTGAATCGGATGACGAGGAAGATGACGAGGAGGATGGTGCTCAACCTTCTGTGACGCATTCAAGACGCGGCTTTTACAACTTCTCGGAAGATGAAGAGGAGGACAATGATGACTGGGACGAGGAGGGCGAGGTGGATAGCGAAGCAGATAGGGAGACGCTGTGGGAGAGCCCTGGACCTCGCTCGCCATCTGTACCTCTTGCCCTTCCACCAATACCAGGGACGAGAGTGAAAGAGGAGCCCAGGGATGTGCAGGGGATGTTGGATGCATGGGATCATTTTGACTCGAGCGTGGCGGATGCCAAAGCGGTAGAGGTCATCGCTCAGGCAGCGGCAGTACTCAGTCCCGAGACAATTGCTGGTTTGGGGAATGCAAACTCGAATGTGAAGGTTGAATCCCAGGATCCGTGGGATTGGGACGCACCTCTTGGACAACGGCAGGAATGGGGGCTGGGGCCGGCAGAGGAAACTGTTCGAATCAAGCAAGAGGACTTTGACCTTGGGATCGATTCGCTATTTCCAAGCGTGGGTGATGAGTCCTTCGAACTGGAGGACGAAAACCTGGAACGGGAACGTGAAAAGTCACAAACTACGATCAAGCGACGAGCCAAGACTGCACCTGTTTCCCAGCCCCACGTTTCGGCTTTGTTCCCCAGTTCACCTTCACCTTCAACATCGTATTCCGCACCACCTCAAGCTAGCCATACCACTTTGCCAACAGAATCGACATCCTCAAGCCCGCACTCCCTCACCCTCCCTCCACCCATGTCGCCCGGAGCAGCTGCACTTGTTCAATTGATTCAAGCCCTCTCGGTACAATCACCAACCACCCCTACAACCGGCACTCTTCCCCCATCCACCGACCCATCTCCCCAACCTTCTATTTCCCCTTCCCCTCCGTCCGTTCCACCCTCTTCTCTCGTGCTCACCTCGACAACGCCAAGTCCTCCAGCACAGCAACCCTGTGTATCACCTCAAGCAATGAGGATGAATTTGAACTCAAGTCCCGCCAAAGGAGAGGCTGAAGGAATCGTAGTGCACACGTGCCAGCCTTGTAACCCCCCGATAAGTGCTACTCAGATAGAGGGTATGTTTGGCGTCGTTTCTTCAATGAACTGTTTTCACTGACTCGAATCTACAGAAATCTCGGTGTATCAGATGGCGCTTGGCCCATATCTACTGCTACGAAGAATCGATACGGACTTCGTGAATCTAACACCGATCGTTGAGTGGTGCGGGAAAGGGAGAGGTTATCCGGTGTTGAGTATGATACCTAATGCGGTTGTTGTTGGGCGAGGATGGGGGAGCGAGAAGGTCTGTGGGGTCTGGGTCCCGCTGGAAGTCGCACAATCCTATGTCAAGGATCTTGACACTCGTTCGACAGGCGCTGGAAAGGACGAAATGATGGAAGGCTTAAATGTATTCCTGAGCGATGAACTCGTGGAACGATTTCCTAGCGCTCTCAAGGACTTCCACCGGACGAACTCAAGTGGAAGGATGTTGAAGCAGTTCGGAAGGTGGTTTGAGTCGATGGTCACTTTTGCTCATGCCCAGGCTGCAGCGGTCACGGCTCCTTCCAACTCAACCACCAACGCTGTGCCGGTTGTGACTAGTGGGTCGTTGAACCCCCAGAAAGTGATCCAGGCGGATACAAGGCAGAGTTGGTTGCAGAAGGAGACGATCATGCCCGTACCGATGACAGGTGCTTTTGCACTTGGAGCGGTTTTGACGATCGGGGAAAAGGAAAGAGAGTGGTTGAACAACCAGCATCGGCAGGAGCTCTCCTCGCAGCAACATTACGGGCATAGACGAATAGGAAGTGGGAAGCAGGAGGGGGATTGTTTGGACGTTGCGTCACCTTTGAGTGCAAGGGAGCAAGAGATTTTCCAAGAGTTATGTGTGATCCCTGGAGAGGAAGAGGAGAAAGCGAAGGAACACGGAGCAAGGGATTGTAAGATGGAGGAAGGTGTGAAGGAGGAAGAAGATACATCCACTGTCATCGTGAGTGGGAAAAGTGGCTTGACGAGCGTTAATGTGCATGTGGACATGGCGGGCGAGGACACCGAGACGAAACACCTTCCCCTCCCTGAAGAAGCCCAACTTGTACCGAAATCTGTGATAGAAGAATCGCAGCCACCCTCACGAACATCGGAAGATACGGATGTGTCGCCACCGAAGACGAGAGTCGTGACGAAGACGAGGATCACTAGAGCTGCTACGATGTCAAGAGCTGCTGAGAAGCGAGAGCAGGAGAAACAGGAGAAGCAACAGACGTTAAGACGGTCGAAACGCGTCGCGGATGCTTTGGCCGCCCAGACACAACTGCAGCAACAGCAGCAGAGGACGAGATCACGGAAGAGACCTGGGTCGAGGAATACCTTGTCCTAGAACGACCGACTCCCCCAGTTGACAATTGCCTCCTGCCCTCCCTCCTTCCCTTCAAACTTCTTCCTCCGACCCACGTTGTTCGCCTGTATCGCTTTTTATGATTCTACTTGGTCGCCTTGCTTTCACAAGACTTTTGACATGTTTTCCTTTTTTTTTTACTGATTTCGTTCTTTTCCTTTGCTGGGCATTTTGCCCCTACGATTTCTCTCCTCTCAGTATCGTCTTGAATGTAGATTTGTAGCAGATATAGTCAATTCTTTTTTTGTCTCTTCGCGCACTTTGCGTTTACTTGTTCTGAATTGCTCTAGAAGTGGTTCTTGAGAACGTGGCACATGCAAACATTATGCATGGTATTGCGTCTTTACTACTATTACTACGTATGGTTTCTCTCTTTTTGGTATGTCTGGCGTCTTTTCTTTGGCTCTCGGGTGCAAGAGAAAGCATAGGGTAATTAGTAGTAGTATTTTCATGATAGTCGTAAGAAGTAGTTCAGTAATACAATGGAATAGTTTTAAAACTTCGCGAAGAGTGATCGGTATCAACCATTGTTGGCTCGGTGGGATTGACTGAGATGAGCGTGTCTTTTGCGTGGATGCTTCGGCGCTCGGGATTGAGATGTGCCCCCTCAGACTAAGCGTCTCACGGGAATTGTGGTGTGGATCAAAGGTCTGGATGCGTCGTTCGTTGTCCATCCTCGTGTACTGCACTAAACTGCACTCCGCAGCAGCATATAGACGCCTTGGAATGAATGATGACGTTGGCACGGTTACCCAAGCCCATTAATTACAGAGACGAGATTACTCGTTTCGGAAGTACGGATAAATAAGCTGGTGGGGGCCGGTTCTTAAAGCGGCTCCGATTGCTGTGATGATTTCGGTGCAGGATCTGATGCTGAGTCAAATCAAACCTGTGTTCCATGAGATTGCGGGAAAACCGTGGTCTTTATCGCTGGGATAGCTTCCGTCCTATCCAATCTGTGAAAAATACACCGGTTGTTAATCTAAGCGCCGAAGATCGTGGCTGAACGTGTAGAAGGCAATGCGCCCCTTCAGAGGAAGAAATGGGGGATAAGGTATGCGCGGCGGGGCTAGACTGGACAGACTGTCCTGTGTTCGGGTGGCACACAGGACAAGATCAGGATGGATTGATTGATCGAGAATAGGCGCAATCCGTGTGCGCACACTTGGCCGTTTGCAGCAGGGAGGGGGATGAAAGTGGCCATATGAACACTAGAATGGGGCCGTGGCACGTTACCTTCCTCCTCCGGAGAGCCGGATGGCTTGAAAAAAAAGAAGCGTAAGCTAGGAACCCATTACGCGGGGTTGCGAATCCCCGAACCTTGTTGCGGCCGTTTGAACGGTCGTGATCTTGGTGTGCGGGAGGACTAACCTCATCAGAAATCAAACATCATGTGCTTGTTACTTGGCTGTGGTTGTTATTCCCTGAGGATCACCTCGGTTATTTTGGTGGTAAAGGGGTTATGAATGGAAGCCACCCCTTTTCCTCAGCGCGCCATGCTCGCTCCAAGCGCTAGATATGTTGTTCTATCTCTGTCTGCCGGACATAAGGGTATTCAGCCGAAGGGGGATGACAGGGATACAATGTGTTATTCTGTAGTCAAGCGAAAAACAAATTGATTGGATAATGATCAACGTGCTTCCTTTTTCCCCCTACTGTTACCGCCTGGGCAATTGCGTTGCACCATGATTGCAAATAATAATAGGCCGCAAGCGTGATGCTGATGGTAAGAATTGTTACTTGTAGTGTTGGATTCTTGCGCTCTGTTAATAGAGGTGAGTTTAGATTGTGTGGATTTGTATGTTCAGAAAAGGCAAGTGTCATGAGGAAAATTTCAATGGTGAGGTCGTGACTTCTGGACTGGCAGAAGAGAGGGCAAAGCAAGGCAATACAGACCGGCGAGAATGTGTTTAATATGGACAAAGAGTTCTGGAGAACATTCCAAGAGATGGCATGGGAGGAGGAAGTGGAATGCGTGGGAAAGGAGGCCAGCAAGGGGAGAGGGACTTGTTGGCGCTTCAGTGTTTACTCCCAACATCCCCTTCCCTATTACTTAGTCCTATTCTCGAGGCTACTCTATCGTACTACCGCACGGGCTTTTTTACCCCTCATAGCCCTCGTAGTATCGCTCTAGACCTCCGGAAGGTTCCAAATCACCTTTCATCCGTCTGGTCTCCTCGAGCGAGCGATTCCCTTAATTGCTAATCCTCTTGACGCTTTCGTATTTTGTACAGCGACCATCCAGCACTTTCGTAATCCCTAATCCTTCTTCTCTTCAAAATCTATAATGTCTTTATCGGCCTCTGACAACGGCTCCTATTCGAGGGTTCCCCCCAGTGGAAAGACGCCGCCTCCTGCGCCCTCGGCTGCCTTTGCTGCTGCTAAGAGGTGCGTCCTGATTATCTTCCTCCTTTCTTACCTCTGTCTCACCCGATTTTGCGATTGACCTTAGACTCAGCCAGATGCAGGCAGAAGGTAATTTAGGAACGGCCGCAAGGTACAGACCTCCTGCTTTGCGTGCTCTCGCATCTGGGGGTTCTCCTCCCAATGAAGGTTCTCCTTCCGTCACCACGCCGGGGGATGGATCCGCTTTGCCTCCTACCAACTTTCCCGCTGGATTCAGGAGGGCTAGGGCCGGAACCTTACCTTCCAATGTTCAACTCGCGGCCCAGCAGCGTTTTCCAGAGGCAACTAATACCCTATCTGGTTCATCCAACCCGCAAGATTCTCTTCTCGACCAGGCGCAACGCACCATAGCTGCCAGTCCTGCATCCAGCTTGGCTCCCTCGCGTCCCAGCCTGCGTCATACCACCTCTGTCGCCTCATCCGCCGCGTCGTCGGTGGTTACTGAGCGCACCAGTCGCCTTCGTGCTGGTTCCCTTACGCTGCCATCTGCTGGCTTAAGCAATGCGTTTGGTTCTTCGCTTTTTTCGTCCCCTTGGATGCCCTCTACCAACAGCGGGGGAAGCGGAATCCCTGTTTTAGAAGAGCGATCTGTTACTTCAGTCGACTCTGACCCAGACGCTTTCGACGTCCACACCCTCAACTATCTAGGTTTGGACGATCATAGGCCTCCCCCCGCAGCAACCTTGACGGAGTTGCGCAACCAAGCTCAGGCTGCCATCGCTGGCAACCTAGCCAATCCCAACCGCATGCGCGCTAGTACCGTATCTACCTATGGTAGGAGGCCTCAAGTTGGTTCACTCATCTCTACCCCTGCCGCCGAAGTTGAAGAGGAGTACTTTGGAGATTACGACGATCACGGCTACAACCATCAGCACTTGACCCCCACTTACGACACCCCAACTCACGATAACGGGTATACCTCCTCGTTTCTCAACCAGAGCTTGAGGGCTACGGAAAGCTTGGCCTCGACTCGACCTCGCGCGATTTCTGTTGGTACCCTGGATGATCCCATGCGTTCTATCACTCGGAGAGCCACGACTGCAGCAGATACCCTCCCCTACCTTAGCGAATTAACCCACCAGACTGCTAATCTCAGTTTAGTCTCCAATAACCTCGGAAACCCCTCGAGCATCCTCAAAACCGATAACAAGCTGGCTGGGTCCAGGACATCCTCTTCTCCTTCTGTTCACTTCCCTAACGGAGGAGAAGTCTCAGGTGGAGGAAGGGGTGCATCAACCTATTTGCTCCCTAATAATCAGTCCAACCAAAATAGGTCTGTTTCTCCGAAGTCGGAGGGACAGTCCTCTCAGATGCAGACTCCGACTCGTTCTCTCTGGATTGGAAATTTGGATAGCTCCGTCACAAGCGAACAATTGATCCATGTTTTCGCTCCCTACGGTGCTATTGAAAGTCTGCGACTTTTGCCCGAAAAGGTACGTTTTTGCGGTTTAGCCTTTAGTCATTGGTGCTAAGTCGGCTCCCAGGAATGTGGCTTTGTCAACTTCGTTGATCAAGCAGATGCAATTCGTGCCAAGGATGACGTCTTGAACAGGCTTGGTGGGAACATCAACATGCCCAACGGTCAACTCGTTCGTATTGGTTTCGGTAAAGCAGATAGTGCCCCAGTTGCTCCCGCGAAGGGCACCCCTGTCAGTCCTGGACCTACTTCGCCAAACGCTGCCGCAGGCAAGAACGCCAGTGGCAATGGAGGTCTCAACAACATGGACGCACAACTACAGTCAACCCCTACGCGTGCTCTCTGGATTGGCTCTATACCTTCCAGCACTACCCCGGCGACCATCTTGAGCGTCTTCAGTCCCTACGGCCCGATTGAATCAGCCAGGGTTCTGACACATAAAAACTGCGGCTTCAGTGAGTGATCGGATGCCCCATTGGCAATGTCTTTGCCTGATCCTATTCTTATATAGTTAACTTCGAACGTCTTGATGACGCTGTTCGAGCTCGTAAGGCTTTGAATGGACGCGATGTCCTGGGAAGTGATGTGGGTGCCATCAGGATCGGATTCGCTAAGGTTCCTGTCAAGAACGGACAAGAAGGCGCCGGTGGTCCTGAGGAAAGTTCCAGCGTCGTAGTTCAAGGAGTTGGCGACCTGAGCGTTGGCGCCACGATTCATGCTCTCCGCAACGTCAAGGGCGCATCTACTATTCCTGCTGACCAACAAGTCCTTGGTGGAGCTGTCGAGAACTATCGTTCCAACCTTTTGCTTAGCATGATTGGCTCTGGTATTCATAACGTTTCCGATGGGTTGGCCAAGCCTCCTGGTCTTACTCCATCGGTTACTGAGCAACAGATGATAATGAGGGAGTTAAGTGGCGGCAGCCCTGATGCAGAAGCGGACATCCAAGCCCTTGCTGGTGAGATGCACGCGTCGCTTCTCTTTTGCATCCGTGCTCACTGTAATATACAGAGTTCCGTCCGCCAACCATGTACTATACCACTATCCCTCTCGTCTCGGAGAGGCCCAATAACAGGCGCTGGGATGCTGCGAAACTCCGTGAATTGCGCAAACGCTTAGATTCCGGTTCAATGAATGGGGAGGAAATAGATCAAATTGCTGCAGACTTCATGGACAGTGAGATTGTTGATCTGGCCTCGGACTGGCTTGGTAATACGGTGAGTTCGACGCTATAACAAATTTCAAGCACTCTTAAAGGGCTCGTAGGTCGTCCAAAAACTTTTCGAAAAGTGTTCTACGGGACCTCGCTTCGCGATGCTGGAACGTCTTGCCCCCCACTTGGCCATGATTGGCATTCACAAAAATGGTACATGGGCGGCGCAAAAAATCATCGAATGCGTCTCTACTCCTGAGGAGATTGGTTTGGTTGCGCAGAACTTGAGGGCTTACACACCACCCCTCTTGCTGGATCAATTCGGCAATTACGTAGTACAGTGAGTGTCATCATCCTCCAGCTACCAAACGAAATTCACAATGATCTACAGGTGCTGTTTACGCTTTGGCCAACCTGCCAATGACTTTATCTTCGACGCCATCGTCGACCGTATGTGGGAAATTGCCCAAGGACGTTTCGGTGCTCGCAGCATGAGGGCATGCCTCGAAAGTCCTCATATTACTATCAGCCAGCAACGCAGGATTGCGACGGCTATCATTTTGAACTCTATCCCTTTGGCCACCAACCCTAACGGAGCGCTTCTCCTTACTTGGCTCTTGGACACCTCTAACTTCCCATCGCGCTACAATTTGTTGGCTCCTCGTTTCACGCCCCATCTCTCACACCTTTGCACACACAAGTTGGCTTCATTGACTGTGCTCCGCATCGTCAACCAGAAGACTGAGCCCAATGCCTCTCGCCAAATTGTCGAAGCATTGTTCAACTCTCCTGGAGACCACGTTCTCACCGACGTCTTGGGGGATCAGGTCAACGGAGTTGCTGTTGTCCACAAGATCTTAACTAGCTCTTTCATCGATCCTATGGACAAGCAGAACTACATCGATGCCACGAAGCGTGTCTTAATTGAACTCAAGGTCATCGCGACCCAAGCTTATCGCAGGCTTATCGAAGAGGTTGGGTTACAGGTTCCCAACTATCAGCCCACATATACGAGCCTCTCTACTGGCGGAAAATCCAAGGCTAACAACCAGAACGCATTCGCGGGTGTCCCTGGGTTACCGTCTTACCCACCTAATGACCAGGGCTTCGCTTCGATGATGGCGGCTCTACAAATGGGTGGCCAGAACCCTCAAGCAGGACCTGCACCCATTCCCCTTGACCCTGCTTATGCTCAATCGCAATCCGGCCAGGTCCGTCGCCCCAACTTGGCGGCACCGGTCCCTACAGCTACTCCATACACTCCTCCCCACGATCCCTTCAGTCCCTTTGGTTCCAGAACTCCTGACGGTAACAGCCCAAGGCAAATGACTGCTCGCAGGCTCGGCATTCCAGGCAATGGCAGTGTTGGCCCTATGCAGGCTTACGGAAATCAATCTCCGGCTATCCCCCAGCCTGCTAGCCTCCTTGGCGTCGGTCAGCCTCAACCGTCATACGTAGGAATGGCACCCCAACAAATGGCTCAACAGATGCCCCCTCATGTTTATCAATCATATATGTATCAAACCTATCAGAACCCTGCCAATAACATGGGAGGATTCTGAACGCCCTTGGAGACGAGTTTTCATGACACTCTTTATCTACTGTTCCTCCACTATATATTCTCCCTCTGCCACCATAAAGTCTCCACGTTCCTTTTCTATTGGTCGCCTACATTTGTGGTCCGTTGGTTAACAAGTTCTGGATCGATCGCTCATTGCTTTATACCCCTGTCCAACGCATTGTATATGCCTCTATCTCCACCCTCCCTCTTTCCTTTTGATCCCTTTCCTCTTTCACTAAACAAAAAGGGGCTTCGCATGTGTGCGATATTTGGTTGATGCTGGAACGATATCTCCTTAGCTTTGCGCGTGTGTAACTGCTTGATTGAATACTTCATTTTTTTCTACACCCGTATCCTTCATATATATGTACAACACAAAGACCTGATTGTCATCTTTGACAGTCATAAAACGATAGACTTAGTTTCCTCTTTTACAATTGCATATCCTATGCCTGCCATTTCTTTGTGATTTCTTTTCCCCGGAAATGAGAAGGGGCTGGGGATTTTTTTTAGGTGGATTACCACTGGAAATAACATCGTTTCCCGTACTTTACCCTGTATCAGCACTCCTATTGACGGCGATGTACGTTTCAAAAGAAGTTTCCTTCCAATGTGGTGTTTTGTGTTCGCATGTTGGAGGGTTGGACTGACGATTGTGACCCTATATTTGCGGATGTGAACTATTTGGTTATTTTGCGCTTACATTCTTACCTCATCTCTCTCCATGGGTAGTTCCGCGTCAAAAGCCGCGAGAAAGCTTCCGAAACGCGTTGAAACACCCGCATGGGCTGGGAAGCGGACTCCAAGCCCAGGCGAGCCGCCTGCTGGGGTGAGTAGAGAACAGATTCGGGACAGGTTGGCAAGCGAACATAGAACAGAAGGTGTGTCCGTCGAGCTGTCTTTGTCAGTCTTTGGAACTCGTTTCATGGTTGACCTTCAAGCTATCGAGAAGGATGCTCGGGATCCTGACTTTTTGGCGAACCTACGACGGTTAGGTCCCGTTAAGGTAGACCACCACATGAAGCCAGTGCGGCCTGTATGTCTTCGAGTCCATTCGCCGCTCTGAGTCTATGTTCACGTAGTTGGGTACCATAGGAAACGACAGCATCCAACACGGCAGAGTTATTCAAGGCACGGGAAGCGCTCGCCCAAGACCTTGAACAAGGTGCACAATCTACAGGTCCTATTGCGGATGCCAAATTCTCTGCGTCCACCCTCTCCATGGCGTTAAACGCAAGAAAAGGAGCAAAAAGCCCTGAGGCCATGGGCCGGATAGCGGATGAATACGAGCTTAATTTCAACAAGTTGCAGAGCGTGGCGAGATTCGTCAATACGCCCAGTGTTGCGAAGGAGGGTGTGAGGACATTTGTGGATAAGGATGGAAACGAACAGACTATTGCAAAGGTGCGTCTTCCCTTTTATCATTTCAGGCGCGGTTTAGACTGATAGGATTCGGTTCTTTTAGGCGGTTTGGATAGAGGCTCCTTATGCCGACCTTGCCAAGTCGAGTACGTGAAGCGAACTGCAGCGGCGACATGCGTGACTTTGTAAGGCTGGACAGCACACCCTACTCCGTTTTATGTACGTGTATTATAGACATAACTCACCTTATTCATTACCTATTTACCTATAAAGCGTGAAGAGGTATGCCGGGTTGCGAGAGATGAAGCGGACTGCAAACTCCAGGTTTGTATTATTGTTCTACAAGCGTATTTACAAAAGATGAAACTGAGCCAGATCGTGACGGTCATGAAAACTACCTACACAAAATAAATAAAGCTAGGGCATCGAGCCCCTAGAAGGCAGAACGAAGATATAGACATATTTGCGCCAGCAGCAACTGACATAAGGGGAAAAAACTAACCATATGAGACCAGAGGGAGCATAGAAAAACATAGACAGGTGAAGCTTAATGTGAATCCAAGTCCAATTCCGAACCAACACCCTCCATTTGACTGGAGGGCTGCAAACATCCGTGGAGGGGATGTTAAAAGGGAGGGATGTTCATAGTAAAAAGGAGCGGCATAAAAGAAAAAAGAAAGGAAGACAGGATGGTTGTTGAATAATATATTTGTGTATTTAGCCCAACGCAAAGGTCAAACCCATAGTATCCTGCCAAATCCAGTCAGCGCACAACTCGAGTACCTAAAAGTCGTACGTACCCAGCTTAAAGAACTCCATGCTCCCGATTCTCATCGAGCCAAGAATCTATCCGCATCGAACGACAAGTCGTCAAAATGAAATGAATCCAACTTCATCTCCATGCTCATGTCTGCGTCCTCAACAGAATTCGGTACCGGTAACGGGGGTATCGGCGGAGCCTGTTGTTTCCCAAGTCCAAGTTTCGACCCGATATTTTTCAGGCTTAGACTCCGAGGGATACTGGCCCCTGCTTGTGGTTTCATCGAGCTCGAGCCGTTGGATGAATGGTCCTTACTGCCGGACTTGGCATGAGGTTTGGCCGTTCCACCAGATGAAAGCGTGCCCCCACTCGAACTAGATGCGACATTGACACCCAATCCAAGGTTGAGATCCAGGTCCAGCTTCAACGACAAATCAAATTCAGGCACACGAGATGCTACAGGTTGGCCTGGTTTTTCCTGTGCACTAACACGACCATTCGCAGTATGTCCACCGCTACTGGCTGTGCTTGTAGATGTGATTGAAGTTCGGGGTGGCTCCTGGTCAGAACCGATACTTCCGTCTGTCGCAGAAAAAAGACTATCACTCTGGCCGCCGCCTCCACTACCAATTGTACTTGTGCTTATACGGTCGGGAGGGCAGTCGAAAGAGGATGTGTTGCCACGAGCAGCTGCAGTGGCCGCACTGGAAACCGTGTTAGAGGAAAGGCTGCCGATAGCTGCACTGTGGAAGCTAGAGCCTAGGCTGACGCCACTGTCGATTGTGCTACAGCTCGGTGCTGAGACTATTGTTCGTGCGACCTCATCCTCGTCGATGCTGGTGGGGGTTTGTGGCAAGGAGTCAATAGTTGGGGTTGTACGTCCTGACCATTCACTAGTAGATGCTGACGTCAAAGAAGGACATGTCGAGGCGGAGTAGGCAGAAGTAGTGCTCGGCGCTTGATCCCCATGTGGAGGAGGGATGTCTGAAACATTGGAAGAGCTTGATTTTTGAAAGATTTTACGCAGGTTGAGGACACTGAAGTGTTTGCGGGCTTGGCGGTCGGATGGGGTAGGGGAGATTGAACGAGGAGCAGGGGTAGGGGATGCTGATCTTGGATCGAGGTGGTGGTCGGCTCCCCGAGCCGCAGAGGTACGCCAGGAAGGCGTTGGTTCATCCTCTTCAAACGGCCTTTGATAGGAGTTCCGCGTTGGCGTAGGTACATCATCTGCTTCTTGATATTGATCTATTGACTCTCGGTGATCTTGTGTACTGGATGAAGAACGGCGCGAGGGAGCAGTGGGCCCGACAGACGATCGGTGGGCAACGAATGGAGAGGCAGGCTGAACGACGGATTCTTGGTTGTACGGGGATGGCGCACCAAGTCCAGACTGGGAAGTGGTGAACGAGGCAGCTGATGAATGTTGTTTGACCACAGGCGAGAACAGCTGCGACAGATGACTAGATGGTCGTCTGGGTACTTCGGCTGTGCTAGGCCGGTCATCAAGAGACGGGATGTTATCAATAGGAGAGAAGATGTCTTGAGCGCGGGGTTTGGATCGGGACTTGCTATGTGGTTTGGAGGATTTTGACTTGATACCTGACCCTGAGAGTGAGATGGTGGGATCTTTAGATTTCGATGGCAATTTGGATGTAGACCGGATGGTACCCCTGAGGGAGCGGAACACCTTGGTGGCCCGAGAGCGGAAAGAAGACTTGGTGTTTAATTCCTGGCCGTGCCTCCTCCCAGACGGTCCGAAAAAGTTATCGTCGGTATTATCAATATGAGTTCTGTGCCGTCGCACTCTGACGACTTCAACGACATCGGAATCATCCCCGATATCCTGCTGCATCGAAAGAGATTCTGGGAGGTGCCTGGGTTGACAGCAATGTTCATCTGGACGGTAGAGAGTCCGATCGCGAACCATCCCCATTTCAGGTTCCACGCCGTCGTCCTCTTCAGCCTCCTCAAAGTCAAGGTCCATAGGTTCGTGGTCCATTTCGTTGTCCGAGTAATCGTCAGCATCCCCTAGTGCGTCAACTATGGAACGTGTCTCGCTTGACCCGTTGCAAGTGGGTAGAATGGAGTCTTCTAGTTCTAGAGTGCCTCTATGGAAGTGCCGGGTGTACGAAGGCACTGGTGGGTACCGCGGGGGGTGTGGGGGGTGGTCTTCATCTTCTGCTTCGCCCAAGCTCTGTTGTGCATTGTAGCAACACCAAGGGGGTGTTTGGTCCTCCTCTGGGGGGATGATGAAGATATCTGGTGCCTGGATATTAGTGCCTGGGTGTTTCTGGCGAGATTTGGCGTTCTTGTAGGCATGCCTTAGTTGCAGAAAGGAGCGACGCTTCATTGGGATTGTGGGATAAAGAGAGACTGGGGAATGACGGTTGTTGGTTCGTTTGGTTCATTTCGACCTGTCAGCCCGCGCCAGTCACGTGGACGCGTCTCTCCCATATGCCTCCACTACTCACCACCCTTTACCGCTTGTCCTGCCCCCACATCGTGCGCTTCACACACACTGCAGCGTCTCGCAAACCTATAAGGCTGAAGAAATCAGAAGCAATGGTGTATCCAATGAGCGTCACTTTTCTTGGTACCTCTAGTGGCGGTGGTCCTACCGAGAACCGCAACTGCTCGTCGCTTTACTGTGATTTCTTCGATGGCAACAAATTGTGGAGTATGTATATGAAAACTTGATCCCTTTCCTTTCTTACATGCGCCTTCAGTGGTCGACTGTGCAGAGGGAACGACTCGACAATTTGCCCTGCAACCTCATAGGCCAGGTGTTCCCCGAGGAAAGATACACCAAGTCTCCAAACTCTTTGTGACCCATATGCACGGTGTGTAATACCACTCTGCGGTACCTCTGTTGCTTTTACTCCGCCCAGCCGACCATATCATGGGCATCCCAACTTTGCTACGAAATATTCTTCGTCCACCCCGCCCCGGCGACCCTCCCCCAGCTTCAAATGCCATCCCGCATAGGAAAGAAGCAAGTATAAATATTCAGATATCATATGCCGTTCACTTATCGCCCTCGATCTAGCCAACTATTGAGATATTCGGACCGTGTGGTCTTCGCTCGTTTATTCGCCAAAATCTTAAAATGACCTTTACGCGCTCGGCCGACACTTACGTTGTTCATGAACTCCTTAGGAAAGATGACTCTGCCACTCCGTGCGATCCACCACCCGATGATAGTGATCCAATCTCCGGCTTTGATTTCAAGGATTGGAATGTCCTGCATTACAATGAATTGCCAGGAAGAGATATCCACGCCGATGATCAAGGGCTCTGGTACGATATAGCCCCTCAGGCACATTCAAGACATACTCCCAAAATTACCGTTAACGCAGGCTCCATCCTCCACCGAGGCAAGTCTATTCGCTTGACACAAGTTTCCTGATTGTAATGCTCCGCAGAGCCCTGCATTGGTTACGTTTTCGATGAGACCACGCTACCCAGGCGCAAAGTCGTAATTCTAGGCGATACATACGATCCCTCGCCTATCATTCCCCTATGTTCCGACCCCTGGCCTACTTTGCTGATTCACGAAGCGACGGATTCTACAATATCCCCAGAGACTGATAATGGTGGAAGACTGTCGAGAAGAAGTCATGCAGATGTGATGAAGACAACTCTTGCAAGGGGGCACTCGACGCCTGCCATGGCTGGAGAGTTCGCTAAACGGATCAATGCCCAAAAACTTGTCCTGAATCATATTGGGAGCAGGTACATGGCCTCCCTTTTGCCATGTCCAGTAGACTGGACTAATTGATGAAATATCGCTCGAACCAGGTTCCCTGCACCCCGAATAGGCGAAAGCGGACGGGGATTCGCGCTACGAGTTCTGGACGATCTACAAGATCAAGCAACGCAAGCGTGGGATTCACCCAGTGGTGAAGAGGCTATTATTGCCTTGGACTTCATGCGTGTATTGGTACCAGAGCCCAAGGACGTAACGAACATCTCAGTGTCGCTTTCCTCTGCGTCAACCTCACATTCAACCTCGGCTGTATCCCTTCCCACAGCACCAGATCCCCCTCCCCAAGAACCACCTCCAACGATGCCCTTACCCGATCAACATATGCTGCCAGCCGCACAAGTGACAGGTCAGCCTGTCCATTAAGCTCAATCCATGGGTTACGACTTATGCAAACGGCTCAACCCTTTTATGTTTTTGCACAGATGATGCATCTCGCGGCAGGGGCCGGGGCAGGAATCGCAGGCGAAATAGGGCGGGGAATGGGGATGGGCATAGTCGAGGAGGGGGTCGGGGGAATGCCCATCCCTACGCCCGTGGCCGTGGCCGCGGGAACTCCAGCGGGCCGATTAGGGGCAGCGGTATCACTCCAGTCTCAGGTTCAGGCAGGCGGCCCCGGAGGGCAAGCAGAAATTGATCCAGTTATTGCGAGGTACATTGCCGCCGCGAATACTAAGTACGAGAATGGCTTATCCTTGGATGGTGAAGATCCTCAGAACCTGAAGCGAAAATATGAACCCGATCATGACTCGGACCGAAGGGATAGGAACTCAAAGGTAATCGTTCTTCCGGGTTTCAGGATACTTAATCGGTCGGGTGGATATGCGTGTAGTCAGCCTTGCTCCTTCCATCCCCAGGTTTCCTCGGGCTACTGTAACCCCATCTCAGATACCTACTTATATATACTATATTTCTAATTGTGCCTGTGAATGCCCTTATTTTTCGAAAGTTTGGGTAGCAACCATTAATGACGTTATCACTGGGTTGAACTGTCGTGGCGCATTCGGCATTCTGACGGAAGTGCTTGCTACCAGCTTTGCGCTGAACCTACGAACCTACGTGGGTAGTGAGGCCTCCTTTTGCAACGCCATCTGGATGCTCGTTACGCTAATTGCAGGTCCTTTCATTTTCAAACAATAACATTGTTCCATTGATAGGCTGATGCAAGACCGGCCGAATGACCATAAAAACGCCCAGAGTACGAGATTTTTACAAAATCTAGTAAATCCGTCTATGTATGAAACTACGTACTACGCCAGAATGATGATACACCAATAATACTACTACACAAGATGCCGAGAAGAATGCGAAAATTAATGAGGAATTCCATAAAGTGCAAGGCAAATAGTGGTAGGATCAACACGAAAAGAAGCGTTGTCGACCGATGGCGAAAGAATGGCGAATAAACGCGAGACACTCGCAAGTTATGGATAAACCCAGGAGTCCAAGTCTACGCGTTAATAACAGACATGCAAACGGTATAAAGCTCCGAGCCTGAGACGACCCTGCCCGAGGCGGCACCTCGCCACGACACCAGGGTAAACCGGAAATAGGAAACCCCATAAAAAAGGGTTATTGATATAAACTTAGGAGAGAAAGGAGCCTTTGACACGAGACAGGCATCCAGACGGAGGCGAGCGCTTCAGCATCTGGGACTTTGATCCACCCCACCAACCTCAACGTCGTATGATCGTTTGTCCGTCTCATGAGGGTCCAGATGCGAATGTGGTTGGTGTGGGGCTTTAAGTGTGGATGTTGAAAGTGCATCTTCGGCAGATGCTCGACGGCTGGGAGGAAGTGGGTCAGACTGTCCTACGTGGACCGGCTCCTCTAGCTGAATGTCCATTTTCTTCTCGCATAACGTGTCGAACTGGGAGAATCCAACGCTGTCGGTAGGGGGAGGCGAATCTTGTCGAGGCAATAGGTCCGTGTCTTTGTACGCCACGCGAGATTTACTGCGAATCCACCATCCATATTTCTGTAGTAAGGAGGGAATCAACCGACCCTATCAGTATGGTCGCAAATATAAAATAGGAAATAAATATACCCAAAATAGTACGGGGATAGGCATGCACACGGTTGATAAAATTGCAAATATGCTCATAGCCCACTGATCTCCGAGGGCATTAAACATGGCCGGACTGAACAATGGAAACGCAGCGCCACAGAAGGAACGCAAAACGACCGTTGCCGCGATGGCGCTGGCAAAGTAGATGTTGTACGTATCCATAAGGTACGCGGTTAAGCTTTGCAGAATCTGTGCGACGCCTACGCCAAATGGGACTCCTGCTACGATCGGAACTATCCAGTGAATGCTGGGCGTCGAAGTCCTATCAGGCGGGAGAGGAAGAAAGGCGGAGTGGTTAGCAGGGATTGCTTGGGTTGGGTGGTGAGGGTTTTTTACACACCATGCGAACCACCAAAGACCTACGGGAGCAAGGATGCCTCCGATGATGGCCATATGAAGACGGCTGTCGAAGGGTGTGTGAGAACGACTCATCCTTGGTGTTAGAAGGTCCCGAGAGAAACTCACGCTTCGGGCGGGGCACGTCCTGTCGCACTCTTCTCCATGCTGTCCCAATAAATTCTGTTTTGGATGGATTGTGATGCAGTGCCTGCAGCTATACCAAAACCCACACCAAGAAAAGCCAGCCCGCCTTGGCCGGGCGTGAAACCTCTGTGTTGTTGGAAAACAATAGGAAAAGCCGAGAATGTAGCGTATAGGGTGCCATATACGATGGAAATGTAAAGGGCCAACAGGAGCACAATGGGTTCGGTGACGACGAAGACTGGAGGGTAACGCTTTGAGAAACGACGCGAGGACAAAGAGACGGAAGCTTACCGAACGGCCTGCTGAGATTCGTACACATAATTTGAAAGAAGGACTTGGAGCGGCCACGATCATATAAAGTACTATAATATACCATATTGTTGGATGCCTTCTGAAGCTTCCGTGCCCGCCAGCGGAGTAAAACTGGTGCATACTAACAGCAGGCCAAAGCAGATTCGTCAATTTGTTGCAGCCGATGACTAAAATAAAATAGGATTTGTACCGTTTCAGGGGCAAGGAAGTATCCAACGAGCAGTGAGAGGACGGAGAACATCAGCATGATCCAGAAGGTAAAATGCCATCCGAGGCGTGGATTCTCTACCACGAAGCCACCTACAATCGGACCGATTACTGGCGAGAGGTACGAAATGTCGGTACGGCTTAACTACACCAAAATTAACATCGCATCACGTACCTGGCCCCAGAAAGGGGACAGTCGCGTAAATTGCGGAGGCCAGACCCCGTTCGCGGAAGTTCCAGATGTCGGATACAACGCCACCTGCATTCGTAAGTGCTATTTCAGAGGTACCGTGAATAAGAAATTAGGATTCCAAGGAATGGTAACTGAGGCACGTGAACACGTACGAGAAGAACCGGCGATCCCTGTTAAAAGCCGACACGAAAGAAGCCCAGCGAGGTTTTTGCTGAGCGCTCCTTGCAGTTGGAACAACGTATAAACGGAAAGGGTCATGAGAAAAACTATACGCTAATAGACGAGTTCTATCAGTGACCATCCGATTAATGAGAGGAATGGCCGGAATACATACCCTGCCGAACATCTTCACATTGAAACATCATAAGCGCGATTTTGTCAGAGGTCCGTCGAACGGACATGAGGTCGTGGACCGAGCTTACCTCGCCTAGTGGAGCAAAAAATAAAGGTCTGATGGACGAGTAACTGAGAATACTGGAACGTTCCATCACACAGGATACTCACCCTAGTGCGAAGCCAAGGACGTAGAGGGATAATCCGAGGATAGCAACGTTGTCGGAAACGTTTAAATCACGCACAATGTCCTGTAGGCTTCCGCTGTACGCAGAGCTGCCGATTGACACAGTGAACGTGACCAAAGCAAGCTACCGCAGCGAATCACTCAGCATCCATTCCTTTTGTCAGAGAATGGATACTCTACCTGAGCTGTGATGAGCCATTTTCGTGTCTTTGACCAGTTGTATGGGTTTTCTGGATCGTCGAGGTCCCAATCGACAATGTATGGGTCTTCAGGTGTGCCACTGCCTGGGTATGTGCGAGGTTTATCGGGTTCAGGGGCCTCAGGCCGGTCTTCCGGACACCGGGCTTGAGTTAGCCGGTGGGTTTGAGTATGGGAATGTTGTTGCGACTGGGAAGGGCTATGTATACGAGACGGGGCATTTGTAGATGGGGTACTGTCTGTACTTTGTCTGTGAACGGTGCAGGTGGTCGAAGTCACTGTCCAAGTTTGTGGAAGTGGCATGATTGAACGGCGAAGAGGGAATCGTGGGCAGGTCCAGCGCAAGGAGGAAAGACAACTAGAGGGGTATTGAGGAGAGGGGACTGAAGAAAAGAGTGTTTTTATAAAACAATAGACTTTCGAGCGAGCACCCACATGCAAAAGTTGAGACGCACCGGCAAGAGATATAAATACACGGTTGGCGAGGCAAAACCGAATATGTAAGAGAAGAGCGATTTGGACACCAAGATCGAGAAGACGGCCCTCAGACTTGCAATTGCATTTGAATGGATTGATGCGCGGCTTTTGAGGAGATCAGATACTTTTCGATGGCACTTTTCGCAATATGCTTCCTCAGTGTAGCTATTGGAGACATTTTGCAAGGCCTGAAGATCCGCTTGATGAAGACTTTATTGATTTTTATGGCCAGAACCAAGGCTGCCGACATATAAATGGAAAATCGCAAATGAACCGAGTGAAAGAATGCACACCATGAGAAAACTATGCATCTTCCCGCCGGGTTCTGCGGGGTAATAATCGGACCTGTAACCGAGATCTTGTGTCAGGAGTTGTCTATGAATCTTGTTGTATTTTTACAGACAAAGGCTTCCGCGTGTTCGGTGGGGTGTGTGTTAAACTGCGGTCAGTGTTGGGGTCATGTGAATCGACCTGAAGGTACGGCAATTTGAAATTCCAGAGTAGGTGAGAAACCACTGATCAGAGGATATCGATCCACCCATTGTGGTCGAGGGTGCGTCATTGGCCAGTCGTTGGTAAAGTTAAATTTGAAGAGGTGACTTGCGAGTTGCATCTTGATCACAAACTACTAGGATTTATCTTCTGTATCTTGTGAGTCCCCTCCTGTCTGCCATTTCCTGGGCGATAGGCGGATAATGCTGTCCGAATTCATGACGCGTTAATCGAGTTGGAGTTGACGAGAGTTGACAGTGGCCTGGAGTTACGGCATATGGTCGGATAAGAAGACGGTAACTTGGCCGCCGGGCGTTTACTGTGGACCTGCAGTTCGGGCTCAGGCGCTTGTCTTTGCCAATACTACAGTGCTCCAGTGTTCCTATGGCATTCCTGTGGCTCTTTGTTCCCGACGTAATTTCCGATTGCGCAACTACGCCTCGGGATGCTCTGCTGGTGCGTCTTTGCTTCGATTCAAACGCTGTTTCAGTGTTTGCTTTGTGACATACGTGTGGCTTGGCTGTTTGTCCGGCTGTTGGAATCCTCAAGGGCTCAAGACAACCTTCCGGGCCTTCACGCTCAAGATTCTCTTGTAAATATCGGCGATCTTCCTCTGTCCCATAGATCTGTAGGAGAAAAGGCCTCAAATCTCACCAGATCTGCCACCGGCTCGCGTCTTACAGGCTTGGGGTGGTTGTCATGGCTGCTGTGGAGGGCTCTCCGCTGCAAGCACGAGGCGGGTAATTGACAGTGACTCAAGCACTTGGACCAAAACACGTCAATCCACCTGCCTGGTATATCGACACAACACTGGGTAGGCGTTTCTAGAGGACTTCTCTACCTCACCAATGCCTCGTTCGAGTAGAGAGTCCCGCGGATATTCATGTATGGCCTGGATCTCAACATTGTTTTCGGTGCATGGATCATGGGGTGATGATGGGGTCATTTGACTCCTCCGAAGAGATCCGTCCCGTGGGTTTGGGCAGCAGTCTCGGGTGGAGTGGAGGAGTAGGGATCTCGTGCTCCGATCTTTGGAGTATTGACGTTACTTTTACTTGCAAAGTCTGGGCTGGATTATGCACCTTGAGCTCGAGGTGATGGATCGTTTGACTATTCTATGGGTTTGGGAAATCTCACGCCATGTCGAGTCTCAACTCATCGTGGAGCCACTGGGTGCATAGAGGGGCATGGCCGAAACATGATGCTTGATGGCTATATGGTGGGTGGAGATCTCACTTATGTATTGAGTACTGAATCTGGGCGGGCCACGGGTTTTTGACTGTTTTTTTTTTTTGACAGGTGACAGTGATTGACTAAGGGATTGCTCCTTCTGGGCGTCGAGGGGCGGTCCCATTGTCTGGGCCTGGGAACATCGATGATGATGTCGTCAATGGAGTATGATTCCCACGGACAGGTTGCATTGCAACAGTTTGACAATGATCTCAAGTTAGAAGCTAACGGAGGTTATGTTCTGTCGCGGGTGGTTGATACATCGGGGGTGGGTATGACGGGAGACAGGGAATGAAATAGGGGGAAAATAGAGGAAGCAGAAGGCGCATGTCCGGAAGGGGATATGTATATCGAATCTATCAGACTGGAAGTGGGGAGAGATTATCCATCGATAGGACGGTGTACTCGTTGTCGCCCCACCGAGGTTAGTATGTATTGTGTTCTTGGAGACTTGTTTGGGGAATGCCATTGGATGCAAGAAGTCACGGACGAAGACAGACAGGGCAAGGCAGGGACGAGACGAGACGAGGCATGTGGCAAAGCGATGCTCATGGATACTCTTAGGATATTGAATACGTACAAAATTAAATAGAGAGTAGATACTGTGGGAAGAGCAAGAAGAGCGGAGAGCGGAGGAGGGAGAGATTGTTTGGGAGTGTTTGTTGCGAGAGGAGGGGTCACTTGATCATCACTCTCTGTCCTCCTGCCCGCTGCCAGTTCCCAGCTCATCCTCCCTCTCTACCTCTGTCCACACACTTTCCGTCCTTTTCTCTCCTACTCATCGTCCCATCATCATCCATCTACTTCCCCCACCTCCTTCCCCATTTCCCCCCACTTCTCCCCCACAGCCCTCTCCAACGTTGCCTCGTGCTATTCTACACCCCACTTTTACACCCTGCCTATCTCTGCCCTTGAAAGGCGCTCATTTACTTGAATCATGGCAACACATGGTCCTATCAATGGTGTCAAGATTTCCCGTGCGTTTTTTGCCGCTCGCTCCATTCTCTGTTGTCTCATTCCTTGTTCTTGTTGTGCTCCAACTATCGCCCGGCCAATCTCATCCTCTGCATGTTTACCACCTGTCACGGGAATGACTCGGTTTGCTTACTACCGCGAATCGTCGCTGATCGACACCTGTCTCACGCGTCCGTCCAACCATCAGCCATCGACGACCCACACAAGGTAGTCAAGGTCATTGCGTCTGATGGCAAGACCGGAGAGACCAAGGAGATCTCGTATACCAATTGCAAAGTCGTCGGGAACGGCTCTTTTGGTGTTGTTTTCCAGGCCAAGCTCCTCAACGGCCAAGGCGAAGATGAAGATATTGCTATTAAGAAGGTACTACAGGACAAGCGGTTCAAGGTCAGTTCCGGATCAATTGTGTTTATATCCTAATCAACGTGTCTACACGTTTTGCAAATGAGGGAGCTGATCATGACTGGGTGTTGTTTAGAATCGCGAACTGCAGATTATGAGGCTTGTTTCTCACCCGAATGTTGTCGACCTCAAAGCTTTTTTCTACTCGAATGGTGACAAGGTAGGCCCTACATTTTTTCTTTGTTCGGTTGCTGTTTTGGTTCTCTTTTTTAATGCTGCGGATTCGGCTGACGCGCGCGCACGCGGATCTAGAAAGACGAAGTGTATCTTAATCTTGTATTGGAATATGTTCCCGAGACCGTCTACCGCGCCAGCCGCCATTATGCGAAACTCAAACAGCCGATGCCGATGCTGCAAATCAAGTTGTACATGTACCAGCTCCTCCGGTCTCTTGCGTACATCCACTCTGTTGGAATCTGTCACCGAGACATCAAGCCGCAGAACCTGCTGCTTAATCCAGCGACGGGGGTACTCAAGTTGTGTGACTTTGGGTCTGCCAAGATCCTTGTAGCAGGGGAACCGAACGTCAGCTACATTTGCTCGAGATACTATCGGGCGCCCGAGTTGATTTTCGGGGCGACAAATTACACAACCAACATCGGCAAGTACCAGTGGTTATATATATAGAACGGACAGTTAGCTAATGGAGTGGCTGGCAGACATCTGGTCAACAGGATGTGTGATGGCAGAATTGATGTTGGGCCAGCCGTTGTTCCCTGGAGAGAGCGGAATTGATCAGTTGGTGGAGATTATCAAGGTGTTGGGAACGCCCTCGCGAGAGCAAATCAAGACGATGAACCCGAACTATATGGAGCACAAGTTTCCGCAAATCAAGCCTCATCCGTTCTCAAAAGTGGGTATAGTGTGGGGATTTCAGGGTTGTGTGTGTTGACGTTGTTGCAGGTTTTCCGGCCGCGGACGGCGCCTGAAGCGATTGACCTGGTCTCGAAATTGTTGGAGTACACACCAGGGGCACGGCTGAGCTCAGTTGAAGCGATGGTGCACCCGTTCTTTGACGAATTGCGGGCCGAGGGGGCGAGGATGCCAAACGGCAGAGATTTCCCCCCACTGTTCAACTTTACACGCGAGGGTGAGTGAACTACCGGAGGTGGAGGGGTTGTTGCTAATAAACGGTGATTACTGTAGAGCTGTCTGTGCGACCAGACTTGATCCGACAGCTTGTTCCGCCACACTGCGAACGGGAGCTGGCCTCGCGGTCGATTGTGCTGGACAGCTTTGTTCCCATACCACTTGAAGAAATGAAGCTGTCACTGGACTGAAGGTTGGAGAGGGAGGCGGGTCGGGTTGTATTTCGGTGTTTGGCGCTTGTTTCGTTTCTGATACTTTTATATATCTTGAATTGAATGACGCGACATGTACAGACAAGGTGATATGGAAATACAAATTTGTGCTGTGGTAGAGCGTATCTGGCGAGAGGATGATGGATGATGGCGACATTTGTGTACACAAGGACATACATACCATATATCATCATGCCCTCTGTCTTTTCCATCCCCCCATGGCCTCTTCATCGTCCTCGTACGTCTGCGACACCATCCCTGCTGCCCGTCTCGCCCCGGCGCCTATGGAGGATCGGCCCAGCGTTCCCATGTCACCCCTCTCCTTCGAACCATCTCCGCCCCTCCTCCCGGACGAACTCACCCAGTCTCCAAAGTCCGATCCCGACCCCTCGAGCCGCGCTCCCTCTCCGCCCGCAATGCAGCAGCCTCCGCCGCGCAAGCTTTGTGTTCGGCACCAGCGTATGGCCGACGAAGGCACCAACCTCAAACTCCAGCAGGCAAGTATCTCTATCAACTCTGCCACTCGATGAGCATATACTCACCCACCATCTCCAGTCCCTCGACGCACTATCCCTTGAAGAGCGCGAACAGGTCAACGCAATCTGGTCCGCCTTTTCCTCCTCCTCCCACCCCCGCCGCGCCCTCATCCTCCAAGGCCTCCTCACAATGTGCTGCTTCTCCCAACTCTCCCTCCTCACAGAACACCTTGCCCACCTCATTCGCATAGACCCCTTTGTTGTCCTCCCACGCGAGGTCAGTCTCAAGATCCTCATGTATCTCGATGCCACATCTCTCTGCAGGGCCGCTCAGGTCTCTCGACGATGGAGATCCCTCGCCGACGACGACGTCCTGTGGAGAGGCATCTGCGAACAGCATATCGGCCAGAAATGCAACAAGTGTGGCTGGGGTCTTCCCATTCTCGAGAAGAAGCGGGTTGTCCGTTTGTCATCCCCCACCCCACCCTGTCCCCCGTCATCATCACCCCAGCCCTCTTCCTCGTCGCTACTTATGTATCCTCCCACTTCCCTCAAGAGACCACTCGAGGGCTCTTCCAAAGATATCTTAACCCCGCCTTTGAAGCGCCAAAGATCCGAGGATCCCTCGTCCCCGGCAAACAGCGCTTGTTCCCTGATTGCCCCTTTCACTTCCCTCCTCACTTCTTCCACTCCGGCTGCTGATGACTCTGTCCCACTTCCCTGCTCTGTCACACGACCGTGGAAGGACGTCTACAGCGAACGCATGACGATCGAGCGCAACTGGCGAAGAGGAAGATGTACCGTCAAGACCCTCAAGGGCCACACTGACGGTGTCATGTGCCTTCAGTTTTCAGAAACCCTTCAGCATCCTGCATTTCCTGTCCTCATCACGGGCTCGTATGATCGTACTGTCCGTGTGTGGAATATGGAGACTGGTGTCCAGTTGCATTGTCTCAAGGGCCATACGAGGGCTGTTCGTGCTCTGCAGTTTGACGAGGTCAAGCTCATTACTGGCAGCATGGACAATACCATCAAGGTCTGGGACTGGAGGGGTGGCAAGTGTATCAGAACGCTCACCGGTCATACCGAGGGCGTCGTGTGTTTGAATTATGACTCGAATGTCCTAGCGTCTGGGAGTGTTGATGCTACCATTAAAGTGTGGAATCTGAGGACGGGTGGTGCGTTTACGCTAAGGGGTCATTCAGACTGGGTCAACTCGGTCCAGTTGTGGGATTCGAACACGACCGCAGGGGCGAGTAAACCCTTGGGGTCGTCGTCTTTGGATGGATTGTCCGTTACTGGTTCGAGTCAGTCATGTTCGCTTCAAATCGACCCCGGCAAGATGCTATTTTCGGCATCTGACGATGGTACCATCAGACTCTGGGACTTGACCCAGAGGACGTGCGTCAGGCAGTTCACTGGGCACGTCGGCCAGGTGCAGAGCATGAAGTTGTTGGTGGATGAAGAATGCGATGGTTCGGGGGATGAGATGAACGTGTCCAGGGAAAAGGAGGAGCTACCTTCTGGCGCTGGTTCTGACGCGTCCTCGTGGCAGTGTGCCACTTCCAAAGAATCTTCAAGATCGGTATCTCCTAATGATACCCATGGGGATGCCGTCTCGATCAACCGCAAGAAACCGTTGTTGATTTCGGGAAGTCTGGACAACACCATCAAGATGTGGGATATTGAGACCGGAAAGACCGTACGCACATTTTTTGGCCATATCGAGGGCGTATGGGCGGTTGCCAGTGACAAGTTGAGGTTGGTGAGCGGAAGCCATGATCGTACCATTAAGGTTCGTTGTGTCTTTCCTTCCTGGCATGTGAGTGTCCTGACATCGTTTCGTATAGGTGTGGTCGAGAGAAGAGGGCAAATGTACTGCTACACTTGTGGGTCACCAGGCTGCTGTGAGTTGTCTCGCACTCGGGGAGGACAAAATCGTCTCGGGGAGCGATGACAACGACATTAAAATATGGAGCTTTAGCGGATGAAAAAGGCCCCTCTCCATCTTAAATAGTTGGCTGATTCATCCCTTGTTTTCTTGCGGTTTCCAAATCTCCGTGTTACCAAATCCCTCCTCTTTCGTCGCATGTCTGCTGTTTTTTGTCTATCTCCGTATGTGACCTGCTTTCGTGGTTTCTTTTAATACGTACTCTTCCTTCATGCATTTGGGTCCTTGGTCCTAATTTATATCATTTCCTTTTGTACTCTATACCGGTGTTTTCGCATCACTTGCTGTCTAATGAATATATCCAAGATTCCAGGCAAGGCCAGAAATAGCATGTGCACTACAACTAGATTACATATACGCGACAGTTGAAAAGTATGTGATCCAATAAATATGTAGCATGTGTGGGGTATGAGAATAGCGTGGCGTGAATAAGATTTAGCGGGCTGGTATAAAACAGTTACACGTGGTAACGCAAGATGAGCAATCAACAAAGCGAAAAAAAAAAAAAAAAATCAGACAGACAAAACAACCGGGGAGAGCTTCCCTCTCCCCTTCAAACAAATCTACTAATTCTTCTCCTTTTTAAGCTGCCTGAGCCCCATCCGCTCCTTCTCAGTAACCCGATTCCTCTTCACGACCATCTCCTTAATCCTCATCTGCTTCGCCTGCTCGAACAACTCCCCATCCACACTCTCGTCGTCCAGCGCGATATTCTCCAACTTGGACTAGTTCAGGTAGTTCTTGTTTTCGCTGACGAGTTCGGTGAGCTCGCGGAGGATGAGTTTTAGCGGCTGCTCAAGCTGGTCTCGGGTGTAATCCAGTGCTGATATTGCTGGAGAGTTCAAAGCTGAGGCGATGGCGACAGCTGATGCAAAGTTATGCAGCTGTAAACATTCCTATATACGCCCCTGTCGGTGACAAGTTGATACCAAGAAGACGAGGGTGTGTGCGCACCTTGGCGGCGTTCAGGAAGAACGTCATGACTTCCGTTCTCTGCAGGACATCGTCAGAGTGTAACACAGACTTTTGTACCCACTTGACAATCTGGTCGTTTACCTGTTTGGCTGCTTCCGCAGCATTGGGTACCGGATGTCCTCCGACGTAATCTGAGGGGGATACTTGCTGGAGCTCGTCGCCCTCAGGGAGGGTGAGGCCGATAGCGAGGTCGCTTGGTAGCACATCTGAAGCCCGCATTGGAGGTCCCTGGGTTGGAGGCTGGGAGGCAAATCGGATCTATTATGCAGGGGTCAGCGAGGTCAACCAAGGAGCAGGAGTTGTGAACTTACATCTTGGTCGAGCGATTGGGTGATTTCTTCGACCTTCTCCCTCATCGTCGGACTGTTAATCTTGGTTTTTGCGTTGTCACAGAAGTTGCGTACTTGCCTTACGAGCTGAGGCTCAAGCGACAAATGGGGTGTAGAGACCCAGTACGAGAGAACCTCGAGGATGCTATGAGAAACAAAACATTCAATGCGAGGAATTCGTTTTCCGGTAGGGATGAGACGTACTTGTATTGCCTAGCAGTGCGATCCTCCGGGCGTTGGACAATAGTGTGCTCAGCTTCGTAAAAACGCCGCTTAACGACACTGAAGACTCTTCTGCGGATGCGAAATCTACAGTACTGGACGGCAGAATGTCCCAGAATTCCATGTCCCGCCGAAGACCTAGTATTATATGACGGAGGCCATCGTATTCAGGCGAGCAAACCGACTTATTGAAGCCGGTAATCGTCCTCTCCACGAAGCCTTCCAAAGTCCCGGAAGAGACGCTACCATCCCTGTGAAGGTTGATAACGATACTAGCGTCTGTAATGGCTGCCCGTGCTGAGCTGAATCGGCTTGAAGAATCCGATGTCAGCACACTCTTGGGCTCAGGAACCCTGGAATTCGGAGCAGTAGCGGATGCTGACGATTCACTAATAGGGGTTAAAGGCTTGTCAAGGTAATCCCGCGTACTGCAACGTCTACGAGCTCGAATTTGAGTTTCCAGTCCTCCTCAAGGGGGAGTTCAACCTTCGGTGGTTCTTTAGGTGATGTAGAACTAGAATAAGAGGTGCTTGGCGTTATACTCTTCGGTTCTTCCACATAACCAGAGGGTCGCGATTGGACACTTCCAGTCCCTCAAGAAGTTGCCGACGAGACAGAGTCACACTTTCTGTTGGGTTTGCGGAAGCCGATATCAGATGCGCGTCTCCCGATACCGGCGATCTGGGGAGCTACACTTTGTGTGAGTTTTGTGCCGGGGGTTGTAATACATTATGGCCGCACCAGCTTGAAACCTGGGTTTACTAGGGGTGCTACGGATTGCGTCAATCTGCTTCCTAACCCCTGAGATGGAGGGCATGGACTTAGGTTTTTTTCCCAACATTCCTTGAGCAATGACCAGACGGCCTGTCACTTGGGTGGGTCTTTGGGGATGTTTATCTTCATCAATTGCTGATAGACAACCATGCCGTTCTTGATTACCGCAGATGGCGGTTGCCCAGTCAGGATCTCGAGACACGCCATGGCGAAGGACCAAACATCCGTCTCTTTAGAAAACAAGGTATTGGGCTCTAACAGCTCCGGTGCATGTCGCCGGGGATTAAGGCCTGGCAATGTCGTTGCTCCGTGGCCAACCTATACAATAACTGTGAGTAATATTGGCCTTGCGGGGGAGAAAACCAAGCGACCTACGTCTTCCAACATCTTTGACATTCCAAAGTCGCTCTGACGGGCGACACTGTTCCCGTCAATAAGAATATTTCCCCGAGACGCTCAAGTATTTCGTTTTTCGAGCGAGGTAAGACCTACCGCCCGCACGTCCCCATAAACGACGTCATTCTCGTGCAAATATTCTAGCCTTGTTAAATGGTTGGTCTGTAAGGACAACAAAGAATGGACCCTTGTGGCACATACCTGTTGCTGCCTGATATATCAACTGGAGGCGATCAATGTCTTGCGATATAGTCCAGCACAATTCCATTCTCCATCCAGGGCGACACCTAGGACACCAAGGTCAACGCAATGCAAAACTAGCGCGGTTCAGAGAAATACCGACCGAAGAGATGTCGGACCCTTCGTAAAAGATACCATACGGCGGCACTATGTTAGGGTGATCGAGCTTGCGCCAGATTATTAAATCCCTCTCGAAACACTAGATGAAATGGTCACTGAGTCGTCATGGGTCGATTAATCGGAAAGGACCTACCCGCTGTACGCCGCGGCTGCCTGGCAGGAGTCGAGGTGAACGCAGAGCAAGCTTTCCTTGTTCAACCATAGCCCACTATAGACGTCGTTGTGAGTTCCTGCCGCTATGTGGTGCTTTCTTATTACCTCGACCTGCCCACTCACTGAATACTTTTAATATCGTAGTCAGATGTAGAATCCGAATGACTTACGATCAGTGAACGGGGGTGGCTTTCGGGTCTTCTGACGTAGCATTCATAAACCTCTCTTGAATGTTTCTTCGTGAGCTGCTCGTAAGTCGGGGGCCATGAGACTCCTGGACTGTGTGAGATCGAGGGGACCTCGGTGAGTCGCAATAAAGGGCTCACGGTCTGCAGACTAGCCATGACCTCTTCGACGATGGGGTTGTTGGGCGATTCCAGCGCAACAAGCCTCCGGATGTCATCCACGTCTTTGACGATTCGAGCGAGGAAATCACGGAGTTCCACTTGTTCATTCTTCTGTGCGTTCCTCATTTCAAGGTTGAAACGCGCCGTATTCATGCCCATCTTAACCGGCTCTGCTAAAGAGGCAACATACTGAGGACTTGAGCCCGACAGAATGAATATGTCGGTCTATTTCCAAAGGTCCCTCCCGAATATCTCCTTGGAGCAGAAAGCTCTTCGGGTAGTTGCACTTTGCCCATTGCGTAACCTTTTCCCAGATGTGCTGGACAATCCCTTGTTCGCTATAAACAAGGATCCTTGAGAGAGACGAATTACACCCACCCAGCCATTTCATCATCAATTGCGGCCTCACGTTTTCCTTCCAGACCTTCTACTGATTCTTGTAATGCCACCAAGAGATCTTCACACTGGCAGGCAACGCTCTCACATCTCCTCTGGGGTGTGCATTAGGAAGCGTCTGTGGAAATGGGCGTCACCCCGAAAGCCACCTTGTACACTTTGACGCTCTTGATTGCCTCATACGATTTCGTGACTGCAGTGCGATCAATGACTACTACATGCGACCTGGTGTTCAGGACATACGCAGTGAGAACCCCAGGCCCATTCTGGGGACGCCAGAAAGTTCACCGGGTTTGACGTCCACGGCAATAGTGTTATGTTAACGGCAGGTGCGGAAAGAAAGAGGTTGGTCTGCCAATAAGCTGTTGCCCAATGGGAATCATGCGAGGAGCGCAGTGGTGAAAACAACCTATGAGCACTGTTCTGGTGAGCAATCTGTACCTGAGTGCCTGAATTGGGTTGAGGCAATGTGTGGACACCTGCTGAGATTAAAGAGTAATATAATGTACTGCTCAGTTGGGTTGCCAATCTGAGAGGTATCTTGCCAGAACATATCAATACTATAACTTAGCATAGGTCAAAGCGATCATTCAGGAGACTTGGGGCAGTTGTACCCGTCATTCCCCACTTGGGATGGATAAGCCCATGTCACTCATCATCATCATCTGGTTAGACAAATCATATGCAAATCAAAATTGCCAATCAAGTTGCAAGGTAGCGTGGCCGAGTTGGTCTAAGGCGTTGGATTTAAGTTACTGCTTGATTCCCAATGGGCGTGAGTCCGCGCGAGTTCGAACCTCGCCGCTACCATATGTTGAGCCTATTTTTTTTCTTTTTTGTCTTTGGAACTTCAACATATTTACCCGTGTCTTTTATACGTTACAGCTTATGTATCAGCCATGTACGTGCCTCGAACCCAATTTACTTTTATTCAACGGGGACGCCACGACCTAGAAGAGCTGTGGATATGTGATGAGGATCGGCAAATGTTTGGATTTGGATATCTACTCACGCCTCCGAGGTGGTCTTGCCCACCAGGACCTTCTCTAACTCTGAAGACGGGGATCAATGGTTTATAGGTTTGCATCATGCAATGGAAACAAACCTTCGAGTAGGCTTGAACTCATCTTGTGTGTCGTCAGATCCAAAGATACTACTAATCGAGCTTGTACCTCCAGGGGTGGTGCGAACTCGCCTATTACCGGGCTATTACTCATGAATCGGCCGGAAAGATAAGCGAACGGACCTGCTAGGCCTAAACTCGGGTGTGTGCGTTTCTGTGGAATCCGATGCCGTTACGTTGCTGGTGGCTTTTACGGCCTCCGCCTTGGCAGGTGTCCGCTCCTAATATTTGATAGTAGGAATGAGATCGCATACTCCGAGCAATTAGATAGCTTACCTCCACCCCCACCGGCCTGGGTGGAGCGTTTGCGAGCGCGTCATCGTCCTCTTCGTTGCCAAAGATATCGGTATGTGTGCCTCCAGGAGCGGCTCTAACGCGCCTTGAGGGTTTGAAATCGTTCCCCGCACTTGACGCGGCTCCAGTGAAGGATGATGTAAATGTCTAATGAAGGATGGATAGTGACTGAGTATACATACCTTCAGTAACAGCATCTGATATGGGCGTGCTGGGTGTATCCGAAGAAGCTGAGGAGATGGTGCCAAACTTGGCATAACCTGAGGACGGTCAGGTAAAGATCAGTTGGAGGATTATACAGGCAGGGCGTACGTGGAAGTTTTGCAATGGTCCCAAAGTTGGGGTCAACAGTTATTCCCGTGTACCTGTAAACACTGACGTTGAATGAAACGTTCTGGACTATGTAACAGGGGGACGTTCTTGAGGAATTCAATCAAGGAACGTTTGGTAAAAACAATGTTGGTCGAGTCCCAGTCAAGTAAGCCTAGATAAGAATTAACCGTTGCGAATAGGGCACCTGGTAATGAACGCACCTAGACTGGACGGCCAGGTTTTCTCGTTGGACATATCGATTGCATTTGAGGGGGTAAATCTATGTGATAGTTAAAGGGACGTAGGTATGGTATAGAGATGCCTTACGTCGCAGACATGGTAAAGAACAGAGAATAGGGAAGTAGATGGTAGCAGTTGTTAAGCAGGTAACCTTGTTTCCTCTTGCCCAGATCAAACTCAATCAATTGCTGCACGTGACCGCGACACCCATCGTCATCACTTCTTCAGGTTGAGCAAGTACGGTCCTGGTGCTGAAGATGTTGTCCCGGAATGCAGCAAGAGCAGCCCGGCTGATCCGGGCTCGCAGAATGACCACAGATGCAAAGACACTGGCTTCATCAATATACTTTGACCAAACCCAAGCCAAGAATCCGGCTGTATCGACGACTCCAACAGGTATAACTGAGGGGCAGCGGGCTGCCTTGGATGCTGCATTGCGCGTAGACCAAGCTGGCGAGGTAGCGGCGAACTGGATATACATGGGCCAAATGGCTGTCCTTGGTCGTGATCCCGAGACAGGTGTTCTTTTGCAGGTGAATACGATGGTGCCCGCCATGTCGTATTTTGTGCTGACAGAGTTGCAGGAAATGTGGGACCAGGAGAAGAAACATCTTGCAGTTATGGACAAACTTCAGGTGCAGCACCGGGTCCGGCCGACATTGCTCACAGATATAGCCAAAATTGCAGGGTTCGGTTTGGGTGCGGTCACTGCGCTTATGGGTCGGGAGGCGGCTATGGCCTGCACAGAGGCTGTTGAAACAGTCATTGGTGAACACTACGACGAGTAAGTTAGTATAGTGAGAATGAACGTCTCGCCTAATCTCACGCACGCCTAGTCAATTGAAAGAAATGGAATCACTACCAAATGATCATCCCAGTGTGTCTCTGCTCCGGGAAGTCATTAAAGAATTTCGGGATGATGAACTCGAACACCTGGATATTGCAGTTGAGAACTTCTCCCAACGAGCGCCAGCGCATGCCCTCCTCAGTAGCATGGTTGGAGCAGGTTGTAAAGTGGCAATAGAGCTTTGCAAGCGGGTCTGAGAAGTCCGCTACAAAGGCATACCGATATGTTCCCTAGTCTATTTTAGTAGACCAGTTGGTCGTAATGGTCTGAATACCAAGTTCTTGTTCTAAAGTGACGAAAATGAAAGTATACAAGTAAATTATTCCGACTGTTGTGCTTGCGCCGCGAGAGAATCTAGAGATTGGCCTCGACGCTTTCCAACCCAATCCCATTGGACCTGCGGAGATGTGAGCAAATAACAATCTCGGAAGCAAGCGGGTCACGAACATGGTACTTGTCTGCAAGGTAGTAGATGGTAGTCGGCACGACGATGAAGCCGAGGACTGCTGCACGAACTGTGACCGGTGTCCACCTAAACCTCAGATATGCGGTTTCACGCTGTCAAACCATCAGTACAGAGCAGAGTTATGCAGAGGTCAAGTTGTACCATAGTGTTGAACCGCTCAATGGCGGGATCTTCCTAAACGAGCAAATGAGCGTCTTTCTGAGCGTGTATGGAGGTGTCAGTTACCTTGACAGGTCCTAGAAACTACATGGTTAGCACTGAGGGTGGGTAGAGGAGGGCATGTGCTCACCGTGTCCCATGGTAGTGGAGGATGAAGAAGGCAGGAGTTTGTTTGTGCTTTGTTTGTATCACTCTTTCCACCTGACGTCCACCATAACCTCACATCCCTTCCCCATGGCCTACAACCGCGAGTGGGACAGAGGCAAGGACCCTTGGAACGACAACGCCTGGAGCGCAGATTCACGAGCAAATCCTCGTGGACGAGATGATGACTACTACGGAGAAGGCAAAAGGCGAAAGTTCAATAACGGAGTGCGCATTCACACCCTTCCTTCTTACTCATGCTATTTACCGCAATATGATTACCAGGGCTTTGACTCCTCATACGCATATGACGATGGCGCACAGAACTCTGCATATTACCACAAGAGCGATTATCAAGACTATGGACAAGACGACCGGCATCGCGGTGGTGGCGGTTTCGGCAAGAAGCGTTTGATACCCTCTGAACCCAGTCCCCATGTCATATTTCTCGGCCTCGATCCCGATTTCACAGAAGCGGATGTTCGTATCACTTGCTCTTTGAGTCATTAATGTCTCGCTCATAGTAGTATCCAGCTTCAAGCGTACCTCACGTCACAAGGATGCAGCATTGAAACAGTCACAATCATCCGAGAGAGAACATCAGGCACTTGCACATTACCCTTTGTTTTTACGCATTAATTGACGTTGTTCGTCATGGGTTTTCAAAGGTTCCTCGAAAGGCTTCGGCTTTGCGCAGTTCACCAGTGTGGACCATGCTCGCGCATTCGTTGATCCACTCTTCCCGTTCATCCAAGTCCCTCCTCCCGCTTCCCACGGAGCTTCAGCAACTGCCGCTTTCTATAAAGCGCTCGAGACAGGAGCTCCTCACAATGGTCGACGAGTCAAGATCGACTATTCCCAGAGCGCCTCTCACCATGACCGTCGGTTCAACCGCGCTAATACCAACGATGGTACCCGTGATATTGGAAATACCCAAGCTCCTGTTCTCCTATTTCGAGGCTTGGACCCTCTTTCTGGTCCACAGGCCATTTATCAAGCTATGCTCTATTCTTCGGGTCCGGGTAAACAAGGTGCAAAGGGGATGAAACGAATTATCCTCATCAAAGACAAGGTCACAATGGCCAGCTTCGGCTTTGCCTTCGTCGAATTCATCGATGTACCAGTATGATCATTGTCCTTGGTAACGAGACGTTTTTGCTGATTAGCGCTCAGTCTGCTTCTGCTGTCCTTGCTGCGACTATGTCACCTCAAATCCACCCGAACGGCTTCCGGATATCTGATCGCCCTGTTGCGGCATCATTCGCTCACCCCTACTCTTTCCAACCTGTCACTGACTTCTTGTCGCGAGATGAGGCATGCATCCCTTCATCCCTGAGCTTGGGTGGCGTTGAAGGAACGTGGGTTCGCTACTGGGATGAAAGCGCAACAGTAGCTGTGTTGGAGTTCCAGGTTGATGAATCCGCGCAACCTGCTTCCGCAGCTGAGAAAGACAAAGAAAAGAAGGAAGAGAAAAAGAAGAAGCCTAAAAGTAAGAGTTGGCATGATGCAATACAATGCTTCGATCACCTACTGACGAAGGTTCAGCAAAGGAAGGACCAGCTGCGCCGTCAGCTCTCCCCATCTCGGACAAGCCTGTCACTTTGAGCTTCAGCAAGGGACCCATCAAGCTGAGTGCTGGTGAGTTTATTTCATATAATGCCTCAATCCAGGTGGAATTGAACTTTGGAACAGGTCCGGTGAAACCGACCCTTCTCTCCATGGATGACGGTTCAGACCATGCATTGCCGGAAGCCCCTGGGGAACCTCCGGCTAATCCTAGCAAAGGTACATCATCGATGGGCCTTCGTAAAAACTTCGCTAAAATGAATGAAACAGCTCACCAAGTCAAAAAAGTTGCACCCTTAATTGCCAGCAAGAAGGTAGGTTTTAGTCTGTGAAATCTAGCTTGCTGCCCCTCTCACACAACTCTAGACTGTCAACAACATCAATAAATGGAATCAAGTGCAAGAAGAGCTAGCGCATGATGGGGATAGCTCCACCACTCTGGTGACCTTTTTCTTTGGATTCCGTCAAAAGACACGGGACTTTGGTTCTTATTGTGCCTATCATGTATGCAGGCCACATCTGTCTCGACGAGCACTGTGTCAACCAAAGCTGGGTCTACGCCACCTCCCGAGACCGAGTTTGAATTCTCCGATGTTACTGCTTTGATGTGCTTGCTCTGTGCGCGTCAGTTCAAGTCACTGGATCAACTCAAGCGACACAACAAAGAATCAGATTTGCATAAGGCTCGCAATCTCAGTGTTGTCTCCCACGTCAATCATATCAAGCTAACATTGTCTTTTGTTCTGTCTTTCCCACTTCTTCGGGAAATACTTGTCCGATCTTCGTGCTTCTGGAACATATAGAAAAATTACAAGGATGCGAATCTACGAGAGGTGGCTCGGCAGAAGGTCCAGGCCAGAAAGACTGCCGAGCAACCCAAATACCGTGACCGGGCTTTGGAACGTCGTGCTCTGTTCAATCAACCGGAAACCCCTCTCCCTGAGGGAGGTTCTAGCAAGCCTAACAAGAAGCGCCAGTCCGAAGGTCCACCGTCACTCCCTTCTCCACCCCCTGCGCCTTTGAACCCTGGCGAAGACTCGAATAATGTTGGTAACAAGTTACTGAAGATGATGGGTTGGAAAGAGGGTATGGGCCTCGGAACCGATGAAGACGGCCGAACGGAACCCATGTGAGTGATATTGTTCTTACTTGTCCGTGTCCTTTGCTTATGCACTGCCCTAGAGCAACAGCGATATATGCGCAGGGAGTAGGACTTGGTGCGGCCAAGGCCAAGGAGATTGGCAAGTTCTCCGAAGGTTACTCTGGATATGTTCAACAAGCCCAGGAAGCGGTAAGTGGTACAACTGAAGTTGTGGAGACGCGTTTCTGGCCATATCAATCTCAAACAATATTCTCAACTCTACTTGTTCATATTAGGCCCGCGAACGTTATGGAAGTTGAAGAATCTCAGTATTTCAATAGTTTATTTATTGTTTGGCTCACATCTCTGTCCTTGTTTTGTATATGTCACCCTTCGTTTTCGCCTATTCGTTTTAATACAGTGGTTTTGGGTCTTCAGAACTATTGTCCTGTGCTGCCGCGAGACCTCACTTTGTGTGGATATTTCAGACTACCCAAAATATATTAGTCCATTACTAACAAGCCCAGTGGTATTAATGAAGGACAGATGAACGATGGTGACGCTGGTTAAGCCATGAAGAAGGCAATGAGAGCAGTCAAGCCCACAGATATGGGGATATGGATGCTCAAGCTCCTGGCACCGTTAGGTTCATTGTTGTTAGCACTAGTGGAGGAGCTAGCAGGTGCCGAGCCGGAAGCAGTCGAGGAGACAGCCAATGTAGATGTAACGACTGGTGCGGTGGAGAGGATCGAGGCAGTTGCTGTTCCTTCTTCGACTTGGATGTAGTTGGCCTATCCAGAAATTAGTACAAGTGGCAAGGATCCGAAAACGTGCCACTTACTGCGACGAGGTCACCAAGACGAGAGTTCTACGTGAGAGGTTGTGTCAAATGGTGACCAGAAAAAAAGATAAGAAACGGTGGCTTACTGTGACAAAAGCGTTCCAATCCATAGGAGCTACTTCCAAGCCAGGCTGAGAGAACTCAGCGGGTGCAGCAAAATTAGAGGTTTGAGCGTAGAGGAGGACAACATAGCTAGAAACGAGATATAAGTATTATCCATGCTCGAGGGGGCTGCTGGACTAACCGGTGAGGACCAGAGCCTGCCGCAGGCCAAGGGCCAAAGTAGCGTGTGATGGCCGTGGCGGTCGCGTTGTTGATGGTCGAGTCTGTTGCAAAGGGCCCAGATGAACAAGTGAAAGAGGGGGGATTAAATAACGATATTGTGCTGACCTTGGCCAACAGTGACATTGTACAGCAGCCAGTGCCGATTGGTACCCTCGGGAAGTTGGGAGTTGGGGACGTCCGCGTCCATCATAGCGAGCACATATTCACCGTCCAAGGCGGTAGAGCCTTTAACGGTCAACGTGGGCGCAGAGCCGACCTCTATGTTGATGTCAGGGTGCGGTCTATATATGCGGTAGATAGGGGAGAGACAACGCACGCTCTTTAGTGAATAGTTGGCCTGGTTGAATGTTTCCTGCACCTGTTGCCACGTTAAGTTGCACATTTTTTCTGTTCTGTATAATCAGTGTGAACGTACCATAGTTGATGTCAAGGAGGGCTTTGGGTTCGAAGGTAGACAAAAAGTCGGGGACTATGCGCGACTGGTTGAAATGAGCCTTGATGGCACTGAGCCCAATATTAGTATCGCTGCTGGACTGAGCGGCGACGAGAGGCAAGACGACGGAAGCAAGCAGAGCCCAGGAACGCATGATGTAAGGAGTGACTGGGATACAGTACGAGGCGTGTAGTAGGAGTGTAGAGGGGGGAAAGATGAAGGGAGTCGGAAAACGAAGTGGACAAACGTCGCCGCCAGCCAAGACTTTGTTATGTACTTGGCACTCCACAGCAATCATTCGCAGTCATGCCAACAGCCCTCAGATGAGCTTCAGATCGTGAGAGTTAGTCCGTGTTAAGAAATGTCTGCTAGAGTAATGACTAGATGCGTGGATGGACAGAGCAAATGCAATACAAATAATATAAATCTACATAACAACTTGACTCGATGTACGCCAACCAGCGGCGGAAAGTATCACTATGAGGGTGGAACCGGCTCGTCTGAAGCTTGGGCTTCCGAGGCGGACTCCTCGTTGATATCCAGTATCTCGATCGATAGTGGCGACGGGGGTATTTCCCGCTCACCGTGCAGCGAAGGCCTTTCCCTTCTCCGTCGTTCCCGTCTCTGAGAAGACGCTGGCGGGGGTAGTGGTGAAGGAGGCGTGACAAAGCCATCCGACTGTAGTCGTGCCAACATATCCCGAGCAACATCTGCAGCATCTCCTGTCTGGTTTCCGTTCTCCAAGTTGAGGGTAACTGGTATAGATGGGCGTGGCCTGTCTTGACGGCTGGGTTTCTTGCCCCTGCGAATGGACTCGCCATTCCGGAGCATTTGTAGCAGGTTGTCGAGAACGGCGTTTGACTCTTCGTCGATGGCTGACGACTCCATGGCTTTCTGGCGTTGTGCCTTGCTCTCTTCCATGGCTTGCTTGCGCTTTTCGATTGCCAACTTTTCTTCCAGAGCAGCCTGGTTGTCTGCTTTACATTTCTGAACATTTTTTGTTAGCATATATGTGGTCGAATACAGCGTCGCATGCATACCCGGTAAGAAGTGACGAACGTCTTGAAGATCCCATAAAATTCGGATGATGACATATTCTTGTCTTCTTCACCATAGTAACTGATCGCCTCGTTAAACGTGGCCTCGGCGTTGCGGACGTCATCCATGAGATCCTCCACCTGTTCCGTTGCCCTTCCGACGAACGTCCACATCTGCGTTCCATATTTGTCGTTTGTCTCAGGATCAGCAAAGTGCTCTGCAAGCTCAGTGCGAATGCGCTTGAGGCCGTCCCGCAGCTCTGACAAGCCCTTTCGGACATCTTGTAAATTCACTGGAAAGTCTTTTTAGCCTACTTTGTTGAGAGCAGGGCCTATATACCCACCCCGATATGCCTCAGCGGGTTTATCTAATTCGTTCAAGAATTCTTCCATGTCAGGGAAATGTTTCGAGACCGTCTTTTCCAGGAAGTGTAGCAGTGTAGTATTGTTGACTGACTTAGTGTCCACCAACTATTGCCAAAATCCAGTTAACATAGGTCTAACTTGTTCAAAACCATTACTCACCTTGTTGATGCTGCTGACTCGGAAACCAAAAGCACCACCCTTTATACCTGACCCGTTCATATAGTTACCAATGAGAAGGATTAGCTACCCTACAGTTAGTAATATGAAGATACCCCAAGATGATCGAACTTACACTGAGTAGCTCCTTGAATTGTTTAGCGTCAAGGAGAGCCTTTCCGGCTTCAACCAGCTTCCTGGCACCCTAAATTCACCTATATTAGCTCACCAACGTAGTCAGCAGAAGACAAAACTTACATCATCTAATAACCCCCAAGTCTCGTCAAACGCAACCTTGTACAACATACCCTCTATCCGAGGTCCAAGACGGTCAATCTGGATCAGCCTGACCATCAGACGATCGGAAGGATGCAGATCGGCGAGCTCTTCTGGAGGTGCACTACGGTACACGCTGAGTTTACCAACTTGTTCTGGTGAAGGCAAGATGGGCTTCAATTCGCTGAGGAACCCGGCTGTGCAGATTTCCTGGTCGAATTGCTGTATGCGCTGTGCAACCTCTTCCGGTTCGAGTCTTCTGACACGTTGGATAAGAATTTCTGAGGACAACTAATCAGTCATCTCCGAAGGTCATACCAAACAAACGTGCACCAACCAACACGCTTCCTAGTCTGTTGATCTAACACGCTCTTCAATTCCGCCCGTTTCTGCCTTGCCATCAAGTTGATAACCAACTGCTTCGCCTTAAAGTCCTCCTCCATTTCATTCCATACACCATCCATCTTGAGCTTCTCCAGCATTTCCCTCTCCTTCTCGGGCTCGTCATCCTTCCACAATGTCTTTGAGACCTGCTGCTGCGGAAGTTTATCCCATTGCAATTGCTTCATCTTGATGCTGGGTGTAAGAGGCATCTCTTTGCGTAAGGCGCTGAGATTGGAACCCAAGAAAGAGGCGCGGGCGGAGTTGGGAGCGGTGCTTGGGTTTGAGCCTGGACGAGACATAGGAGGAGGTGGTGGAGGAGGTGGTGAAGGTGACGTCCCAGAAGAAGTTGGCAAAGGTGCCTTGAAACCTGGAGGGGGTGGTGGTGGGGGAGGCGGGGGAGGCGGGGGCCCCCCGGACGGCGGTGGCGGGGGCGGGGGCGGAGGAGGGGGAGGTGGTGGAGGGGGAGGTGGCGGTGGTGCATCTGCACCTGAAGCGTCTGCAATAGACACTTCCGGTAAAGGTTTTGAAGCTTCGGGAGCAGGGCTATCGTTGATAGGAGGTAAAGGTTTACCCCTGGAACGTAGGTGCTTTTGCAGCTGTTCAGTAAAAGAGCCAGGCGCTGCGGATTCAATGTCATCGGTGGCGGTAGAAGTTGGTTGTGTGTCGTCAGTACCATTCGTGAGGCCACTCTTATTGGATTGTGGAACGTCACTATCATCATCATGAGGCCCAGGAGAAGAGGAACGATCCGTGCCGCCGATGCTAGCATCTTCCGGTCTGGGAGGTAAAAGGGTGGGCGTTTTAGAGGGAGTTTCAAAGAGAGCAGGTTTATCAGTACGACGGGGAGAACCTCTAATGCTCCGTACGCTATTGAGCGTGCCCGTCTGTGGAGAATACTGAGTTTCTGGTCAGCCGCTTGTTCGGAAAATAAATGTTTAAACCGCACCATTTTCGCGCCAGCGACCATTTGTTGTTGTATTTGCTCCTGGGCATCCGCCTCCTCTGCGTCCATAAATTGCGACACTCTCCCATTCTCATCAACAATCTTGCCCATCTGCCGAGCACTTTTGGATGGGTTCCGTTTGCCCATGCTTCCCGGTGGCCTTGAACGACGCAAACTTGTCTTGCCAGGGGTACTATCTGGATCGTCGTCTTCTCCTTCATCATCATCCTCGGCTGTTCCGTTGACTCCAGATCTCTTTTTCCGAGCACGGCCTTCCAGGATACTGATAGTGCGATGCCTCTGAAAGGTTTTCTCCAATGTCTGGATGAAGGTTTTCTGGTCCACCGTCCCGCGATCAAGAATAGTCTCTACCCCCACTTCTTTCAGCATTCTAAACAATTCCATGATCTGCGCCTCCAGCTGCGCAATGCGTTCCTCATAGGCAACCTTTTGCGTCTCCAATTGCCCCTGCAGCCGCGAGGCAGTCTCCCTCGAGTTCTTCAGCTTCTCTTCCATTTGCACTAACTGAATCTTCAGGTTCCCAACGAGCCCGTCCTGTCCCTGTGCGACCTCATCCTCCAGGGCTTCCTTTTCCAATTTGAGCCGTACCGCCAAAGCTTTTGCCTCGGCCGCCTCGAGTTCTACAGCCTGCAACCGATCTGCTTCGTTGAATTGTGCAATAATCCGTTCCACGGAGTGGCCAAACCGCTGTTCGGCTCCCAGAAGCTTCTTATCCATAACGACGTCCGTAACGAGTGAATCCAAGAACTGGTAGTAATGCACCATCGGTTGACCTTCTTCTCGGATGAGGAGTAGGTGTTGCATCATCGAAAGGAAATGGTCCTGAGCTTTGGTGTCTTTAATCTTGGCAAATATCGCATTGTAGACGTCTTGCGGCTCGGTGAAGCTACCAAGAATTTGCTGGTCCAGACGATCCCGCAGTTGTTGTTCATCCTCTGCAAGTAGCTTTCGCAAAGCATTAACTTGTGCAGTAACATCTGGTACACCGAAGTTCTCGCACAGTGCGAGAATATTCTTGAGACCTGCTGTCTCCATTTGAGCTCTATGGTGCACCCGCAAGTCTAGGTCATCCAGATATCTGAGTATGCAAGTGATGATGAAGAAATTGGTAATCTACATTAACTGTCAGGCGAAGAAATCGGGAAGATGAATAGTCGTATACTCACAGTATATTCGTTCAATGAACTATCAAGTCCCGCCCTTTTCACATCCTCACTCGCGCCTACCAGGCTGCCCATTTTCCCCCTCCCCGATAGTGATAACTGCAACGACTTGAACCAATAGTCGTAGCACCCCGTCCCCTCGCTATTTGCCTGACTGAGGGATTCCAGAGCAGAAATGACGAGCGGTAATCCGTCGATATAGATGAACAGGACGAGGATTTCGAGAATGGATTTACGAGAAGGTATATGGGGTGTGTTGAGCGATGAAGCAATTTGGGTGACTATTTGAGGATGTGACAGTGCTTCGTTTGCAGCAAACTGTAGTATGCATTATTATGAGTGATCTATAATGTAGTGGTCTTAAACTCACCGAGTTGTTGAATAAATTTCGTAGGACCTTGATGATTTCATACTCCAGAGCGATATCGGTCTCGCGTCTGGCAGGCCCTTTGCGACTGATTTGCGCTAACGTTTGGGCGAGGACAGAAGCACCTTGCATCGACACGAAGGACTTGACCCAGCTGCAGCGAGTGAGACCAATTAGGACATAGGTAAACTGGGACATACCTCATCTCATTACTTCGTAGTGAAACGCCCAGACTCTGGACCTGCTTTGCTGTGATTGTCTTCTCTACAAACTTCTTGAGGTACCATTCAGGTGAATCTGGTATAACAGCACCCGGTTGACCTGACTCTTTCTGCTTCTTTGACTGCTCTTCCTTCTGCCTCTCTTTATCCCACCGAATGTGCTCATCGTTATACACCAAATGCCATTTTTGATCAATCGTCAAGTCGCGCGGCAAGTTGGGGAAGTCTCTCGTACGTTTGACATTTTCGAACAAGGCTTCAATTTCAGCATCAGTTTCTGGACGGGGGAAATAAAACGTATCGCTAGTGCCGTGGTGTCGATGGTATAGCTGGGATAGAGATGTATGGTGGGACCCTCCTTCGGAAGAAAGGGAAGCGGTGTAACGAGAGTTGCGGTTATTGTCGGACTTTGTGGTCATCCCTGAGGATGGTCGTGAGGGTGTGTTCGGAGGATCGCTGGACGAAGGATACTGCCCGAAGTCTGCGGAGTTGGGACTGCGGCCAGAGAAGGACGATTCACTGCGGTGTGTTCGGGCAGCGTGTGTTCTGGTATAACGAGAAGAGGGAGTAGGTGTATTGGATTCCTCATAGAGTGTGGATGAGTCTGCGGTTGATGATGTGGAATTTGTGGAAGAGCCCGGTCGTCGATTTGGGGTGTATTGGTCGTAGAGTCGTTCCCGGTCTCGTTTCTGCTTCTGCATTGTGAAGAAGTTGAGTTCTGTGCCGCCATCTGTGAGGGATGGGTTGGTGTTTGGAGCAGAGATTCCTTTGATTCCTTGGTTTATGGTAGTGACGGGTATAGGAGAACGGATAGGTGCCGCTAGCTTGTCATATGGGACTGATCGCTCGCCCAAGTCCTGTCCAGAGACAGAGGATTGTCGCTGGCGAGTTTTCTTGCGGCTGAATATTGTGTCCATGGAGAATGAAGGGGGGAATTAGGGAATAGAAAGAAAGCCTCTGAGAGGCAAGGTAAGGCTAATGTACAAGACACAGGGAAAGGTATCGTTGTCGTTGCTCGTCTTCCAATCCAACTAGCCGTTGTATGGCACCCACTGCCGCCTTCCAAATACGTACATAAATTTCACACGCTCTCCTAACCACTTTACACAATATGTATCATAGACCCGTCGTGCACGCTTGTCATTCCAGACGTTTGCATCGGCGTCGGGTTCAGCTGATGCAACCAGGAAGATGTCCCGAACAGTTGCCGAGTGAGCTCCACCAGCTCATCCATCGTATCAACCAACTCGGCTAACAGATCCAACTCTGCAAATACATAGATTAGCGACAAACCAAGCGACTCGTGCTCGTTTTGGGGTGACTGCAGAATTTGTTCCTCTACCTCACGTTCCAGTGCCATGAACGCCATGCGCGAGGAAGGCAGAAACTGCGGAAGCGGTTGGCGGGCCCGGAAGACTTGTTCAGAAGCAAATAAGCCGATGCAGATACAAGACACCTATCAGATGGATGAGAACGTGTCGTCAAGATAGCGAAATGGTGGCCTTTAAACACAGACCAGTTCGCGCCTTTGAGGTGCAACCGCTGCTACTACCTCTTTTTTTGGTATGTGTTGACCAACTTTGCGCAGACTGGTTAACAGATTAGAGAGTTGATGTAGAACGTTCAAGATTTGTCGATAGCGCTGCATTGGTTTCTTCATCCTTGATCAGCATGGTAGCCACTGAGGCAGTCGTTTTACGCACAGGTACAAGGCTTGCCTCATCATCCATGGTTTTGAGTAAAATAGCAAGCCCTATGACGGCGTTCAGCACTAGATATATGTCCGAGCAAAGCCGGGGTAACTCACTGTGCAGAGAACTACGTATTTCACGTTCGAGTTTGTAGTTCCGCTTTCTGTGGACCGCCGAGGCATGGGTGTGATGAAATAAGTCCCTGAAAGCCTCTGTCGGTAATAAATACTCCAATATCAAAGTATCACATGCCTGCTCATGTTCATAAAGAGCTGGTTCGATAATCCCAACGTCCGACAGACATTGTTGAGAAAAAGCACCTGCAACGGGTAAGAATCATTGATCAAGAACGCAAAAGCAATACTCACACGGCAGTGCCTAGGGAACAACAGGCTGTTCGCTAGCAGGGCCGCAATGATACCAGCGGAGATTAGAGCAGCACGCCAAAGCGCTAATCCTGAAGAGAGCGTTAGTTTTGGAGAAGGTAAGAAATGAGATGATTAAGGGCTCACTCCAAGTGTGAACCTCCCAATGAGGTTGGAAGTATGGCGTGAAAAGGATAGGAGGCAATGTTACGGCACTACAGAAAACAGGACATGAGATGGTGGTATCTAGTGAACGGGTAATGTGGCCGACGTACGCGACAGTTCCCATTGGAGAGAAAGTAGTATTCATGATAATCCAACTGATGGGTAATTCTGCCAACTTATTTATCACCATCAGTACAAGTGATACAACCCTCAGAGTAGGCCGTACCGTCATCATTACGACCAATGCATACGGATTAGATTTGCAGAACAGTGAAGCCTATAGACGTTTCAGCTGGTGACTCTGAGTTATCGCGTACACAGATGACATACAACGTATGCGTAGATTACTCCAAGAACAGTGCCGCACTGATGTCGTTAGGTCTCGATCTATTTCAGGGACTGGGAGACACCCACGAGACGAAGATAGCCAACTCGATACTGTGCCAGCCTTAGATAAGCCTTATATCGTCAAGTAGTATCCAAGGACGCACGGTAGCACCTGTATTTGTCTCAAGAACCCAGACATAAGAGATGATCATCCATTGTCCATACGACGATAGGAACCACCGGCGGCCTATGTTGTGCTATGTCAGACAATATATATGCTGCAAGTAGGTAAGAATGCACCTGAGGTATCGCTCGCCAAAAAGGCGGGCAGACCCAATAAAGCGACACCCGCAGCGTTTTTAAACGCATGCCTTAGGTGAGGCGACCCCTCCAAAGATTTCAGAAGCCTCGAAAGCCGCAGTCGGGCCCTCAGAGCCTTGGGATGGTTCCAGGTTGAGTAAATCAAGGACCTGAACCATCTGGCAGAAAAAGGCCGGCCTATGATGCGAGGTTTCTTAGTTGTGAGACGTTTGACGTAATCATCATCCTGATCTTCGCTGTAGGTCCTTTCAGCAATGCCTTGGAGCGCTTCGCGCTCGGACAAGAGATTTGGTTCATCTGGGAGGCTTTCGTCGAGGAATGTCCCTCCTTCATCGAAGGATACCATCGTTGGTGTGACCCCGAGCCAGGCGAGCGAAACGCGAGGATACCATAGACGAGGCTTGGATTCGTCGTAGCAGGCCCTGATTTCTTGTATTACATGAAGACCAGATTGTATCTCTTGGGCCATCTATATCATGAAATCTGAGTTGAATCTATTAACGGCCCGAGAAATTAGCTCACCTGAAGTAAAAATATCATACAAGCACACGAGTCGAATACCTTGCTTGGAAGGTGGACATCGCCTGATGACATCCGCTTCTGAGCATCAAGGTCATCACAAATTTCTTGGAGATGCTCCCTGGCTACGTTCACAGCCTGGGTTAATCGCTTTTGAAAGGCGGCAATATCCGGTTTCTGATTCGGTGCTGGTGATAGAGAGGTGTGATAGCAAACAATGACTTGTTCCTCGATGACTTGCATAGACTGCAAGAGAGCGGCACCCAGCTCTAGCGCGGGTTTGTGGAAAGCCTCGACGACACTAGCTTCTTCAGGTTCATCATCCGAGGAGAGCTGGGGAATAGCTAAGCGGCGAGAGAGGATCCGGCGCAAATGCTGGAGGCGATATGGCAGAATAGGTCGTAAGTAGATATCAGATTTTGATTTTATGCTTACCTCGACAGTCGTGATTAGGGGTTTCAAGGACTTGACTAATTTGAAAGATCAGCGAACGATAATGTATCGGAGTGGGATAAACATACCGCTCACGCGACCAACACGCAGCTCAAAAGATGCTTGTTGATATAAGGTATCCAGGGAAACGGAACGCTTCAGCAGCTCAGCGGATGCGATATAACCTTGGTTCTGAATTTTCTCGGAAGAATTATCGGCAGTGTGTTCTTCCAAGCTGCTCTGCAAACAGGCACGCAGCTCGGAGAAAGCTTTGGCGAGTTCGATTGCGAAATGAGTAGAGGACCATCTCAAGAGGATCATACAGGAGAACAGGGAAGTTATTGCAGCAGCTATGACGATCCAGATGAATCCAATAGCACGCTCACGAATACGCTATGAGGTACAAGATCAGAAACGAACGAGAGCCCTGGACCTGTGGTTGAAGGCTTACCTGCTGAGAGCCAATGTCAAAGGTTAGAAGCCAGATAGAAACAAAACACGCAATACGACTGGCAAGCGTTAATCGAGGAAGTCGGCTTTTGAGCAAGCCGGCTAGATTGAAAGGACCAGATGAATGTCAGTAAGAAGATAGGAAAAGGGAGTTGATAGATACCAGAGAAACAGATGATAGCGAGGGTTAGTGCTGGAATACACCGTGTCAAGGGGGTGTCTCCAGTCTTGTTATAAGCTAAAGAAGCGAGAAATTTGCCAAACGATGAGAGGGCAATCCCTGTGAGACCACCGACCAGGTGTAGAAAAGTGGCTTCGATTTGTTGGGGTAGATTTTCCTGAGCTGAAAAGACGAGCTCCTTGACTGTGATGGCGAGATACGCTGATTGCCCCCCAAAATGGGAAAAGGGGCGTACAACGACGAAGACGGAACAAAGGATGGTTGAGAGTGTTCGGGCCAAGAAGCGCCTTGATGATATGAAGCTCCACAGGATGTTCATGAACAAAGGGATCTTTCGGAGGTACACAGAAGCCATTATCGGAACATGAAGGACTGCTAGACGGATGTAAGAAGAAGGGTGAAGATGCCTTTGGAGTAGTTGAGGAATAAAGACATAAGTATGGAATAGCCCAGCTTGTGGTGAGGCTGCAGTTTTAAATTAAATGGACAGGGTCCCAGAGGGAATGTTTGCCCGTTTTGTCACTCATTGATTGTTACCCGACAACAACACACATCAACATCCTCACCCCACGCCCTCAAACATCCTCTTTCCTTCACCTCGCCAGGGCACAACAACGCCCCCCACGACACCACAATGGCGGAGAACATCTACAGCAAGGGTACCCGCGTCTGGTTTGAAGACAAAGAACAGGCTTGGATATCCGCCGAGGTCGTCTCAGTCACTAAAGGTGCTGACGACAGCATCAAGCTTGTTTTCGTAGATGAACGCGGCAAAGTACTTCTTTTTCATCTCAAAAGTCCCGCTACAAATTCTGATACTCAAAATCTTAGGAAATCACGATTACCACGACTGGGAAGGAAATCAAAGACGGCAAGGAGGGTCTTCCGCCACTGCGGAATCCTCCCTTGTTAGAGACAGCGGATGATTTGGCCACACTATCGCATCTTAACGAACCTTCTGGTACAGTACATTATTTATGGGAATGACCTCGGCTGACCGTCAACAGTATTACACACTATTCGCAACCGATACGCCCAACACAGTATCTACACATACAGCGGAATTGTCCTAATAGCTGTCAACCCGTTTCAACGCGTCACTCTCTATGGACCCGAAATAATACAGGCCTATAGTGGCCGGAGAAGAGGAGAGCTAGAGCCACATTTGTTTGCCATAGCTGAAGACGCATATACCGCTATGCGCAAGGAGGGAATGGGTCAAACCATCATCGTATCTGGAGAAAGGTAAGCTCACCTTTTTTGCATGACCTTTCTGTCTCTCATTCGACCTCAGTGGTGCTGGAAAAACAGAATCGGTCAGTATCACCAGCCGCCTGTGACAGCGGACACAAATGATTGACGCCCTTGCAGGCAAAGTTCATCATGCGCTATCTCGCCTCCGTGAATCCTCCAGACTCAAACTCCAAGTCAAAGTCCAAATTTTCTTTGGACGAGTCTAGTGAGATCGAGAAGCAGATTCTTGCAACCAACCCAATCCTCGAAGCCTTTGGCAACGCGAAGACAACGCGTAACGATAACTCCTCCCGTTTCGGAAAGTACATACAGGTGCGATCATGCAGTCAGTGTCAATCAATATTACGTTCTCACTTGTGTCCGTAGATTCTTTTCGATGGGAAGCAAGAAATCGTTGGTGCACGTATTCGCACTTACCTCCTGGAACGTTCGCGAGTGGTCTTCCAGCCTCTGACTGAAAGGAACTATCACATATTCTATCAACTATGTGCCGGTGCACCCTCCAAGGAACGCAAGGATCTCGGGCTTGATACGGACATCACCAAATTCCACTACCTCAAACAGGGTGGACCCTCATCAACACCGATTGCCGGAGTTGACGATGGCGAGGAGTTCAGGGCAACGCAACAAGCATTATCGACTGTTGGTATTTCGGTGGAGAAGCAATGGGCTGTCTTCCGTCTTTTGGCTGCCTTGCTCCATCTAGGCAATATCAAGATTACGGCCGCGCGAAATGAATGCAACATCGACGACAACGACCCTGCCCTGCAATTGGCCACGCGGTTCCTCGGTGTTACGCTCGCAGACTTCAAGAAGTGGACGATCAAAAAACAGATCATCACACGATCGGAGAAGATCGTAACAGCTCTGAATGCGGCACAAGCAACAGTAGTCCGTGACTCTGTTGCCAAATTCATCTATGCCTGTATGTTCGAGTGGCTCGTAGCCATTGTCAACGAGAGTCTGGCGGGAGAGAATGGTGATGCGGCAGAGCGAGCTGAAATGTTCATTGGTGTTCTGGATATCTATGGTTTCGAGCATTTCCAGAAGGTTTGTAACTGTGTACTCGGGCTATGTCATGTACACTGACCTTCTCACAGAACTCATTTGAACAATTCAGTATCAACTATGCGAACGAGAAGCTACAACAAGAGGTACTAGCACTCCGTCTCATGTCGTAAACCTGCTTGCTTATTTTTTCTCAGTTTAATTCCCACGTCTTCAAGCTTGAACAAGAGGAATACGTCAAGGAACAAATCAATTGGACCTTCATCGACTTCTCCGACAACCAGCCTTGTATTGATGTCATTGAAAGCAAACTTGGTGTCCTCGCTTTGCTCGATGAAGAGTCTCGTCTTCCCTCCGGTACCGATGCCTCGTTCCTCCAGAAGTTGAACGCACAGATCCTCGGGAAGCCCGAATTCAAGAACGTGTACAAGAAGCCACGTTTCGGCAACACCTCATTCACCATCGCCCACTATGCATTAGACGTCACCTACGAGGTTGAAGGCTTCCTGGAGAAGAACCGCGACACTGTTCCTGATGAACATATGGCCCTCCTTGCTGCTACCAAGAACCCCTTCTTGAAGGAGGTTCTCGACGCCGCTCTTAACTCTGTCAAGGCTACTGAGGGTGGAAGTACTCCTACCGGCCCTGGTTCAGATACTGGTAGCGGCGGCTCCCGTCGTTCATCCGTTATCCCTGATCCTGGTCGGCAATCTTTCGTTGCTTCGAGTGCACAATCTACTGCTGCTGCCACTGGTGGTGGACCGAAACGTGCTGGACTTACTGCGAAGAAGCCTACTCAAGGATCAATATTCAAAGCCTCGTTGATCACTTTGATGGAAACGCTCAAAGTGACAAATGTACATTATATTCGGTGCATTAAGCCCAATGAGGCAAAGAGGCCATGGGAGTTCCAGCCCCAGCAGGTCCTTGGACAGCTGCGCGCCTGTGGTGTATTGGAGACGATTCGGATCAGCTGTGCTGGTTACCCTACGCGCTGGACGTATGAAGAATTCGCTGAGCGGTGAGTGAATAGAGTCGCTCTTATAGAACAGAAGCTGACATGGAATTCAGATACTACATGCTTGTACCATCATCAGAGTGGCAGCCCATGATTCAGTCCATGGATCTTCGGAGACTCTGCTCCACTATCCTCGACAAGACCATTGCAGACACCGACATGTACCAAAATGGCCTGACCAAAATTTTCTTCAGAGCTGGCATGCTGGCCGCTCTGGAATCACTACGGTCGGACAGGCTTAATGCCATGGTCACGGTTGTGCAGAAGAACATGCGCCGGCGCATGGCCATGAAAAAATACAGACAGCTACGTCAGGCTACGATCAAGATCCAGACTTGGTGGCGCGGTATTCTAGCGCGGAGGCTCGCGGAAAGTATCCGGCGCGAGGTTGCTGCGAGGAGGCTGCAGACCGCTATCCGAGCGCGCACTCAACGGAAGAAGTTCCTCGATATCCGACGAGGTGTCATCTTGTTGCAGAGCAGTATGTGGTGTCTCTCAATGTTGTAAACTTTTCCTTGACAACTGGTCATAGGGATCCGTGGCATGCAAGCTCGCCACCGTTTCGTTCACGAAAGGAAATACCAAGCTGCAACATTGCTGCAAAGCCTGTTCCGTGGAGTGTAAGGATCATAACATATTTCATGTCTGATATTAGCTCATTCTTCCATCTAGTGCTTGTCGTCGTTCTTACCGATCTGACGTTCGTCACGTCATCTACCTACAATCTTGCATCCGACGCCGTTACGCCCGTCGCGAGCTGAAAGCTCTCAGGGAGGAAGCTCGCTCCCTCTCCAAGTACAAAGAGACTTCCTACAGATTGGAGAACAAGGTGGTCGAGCTCACGCAGTCCTTGCAACAACGGTCAGAGGAGAAAAAGAAAGTCGAGGCACAACTTGTCGAGCTCAAGCAACAACTGCAGCAATGGATTAACAGGCATGAAGAATCTGACGCTCGTCTGAAGCAAGCGCTGGCGAACTTGCAAACTGCTGAGGCAGAAGTGGCACGCAAAGAGGAGTTGCTCCAAGCCAAACTTGAGGTTGAAAAGAAGCTGGAAGAGGTCACTGTGCGGTTGGCAGAGAAGGAGGAAATCATCTTGAAGTTGACGGATGAGATTTCACGGCAGGCAACTCAGATTGAGGCTCAGCAGAAGGCCTTGGAGGCCGCCCCCGTTCGGACACACGAGGATAGTTCGGTCATCGCGACGCTTAAGAACGAGGTCAGCAGTTTACGCGAGCAACTCAATCGTGCGAACGCTCTCAATGCACTCACGAGGGGCTCGAGAGCTGACCAGCCACCATTGTCCCCAACCTTCGCTCCTACGTTGCGCATGGCAGATCCCAATGGCACCACCGCAAACGGAAATGCAGCAGGCAACAACCGACACCAGCGTAGGCACAGTTCTGCTGGAGTGTTCGGCTTGGTACCTCAAGAGAACCGCACATCAACTGACGAGATCATGATCGACGTCAAGAAGTTACAGGCTACGAATCCTCGTGCAGTTTCTGTCGCCTTTAACGGCGAGGATAATTTCATGCGTTTCCGTGGCGTCAATGGTCTTCCTGGAATTCGGGACTATGAGGATCCTGCTGAGGAGAAGATCCGGCTGATGATGGATGCAAAGAAATTGGACGAGGACGTACTGGACGGCTTGATTCGTGGATTGAAGATTCCTCTGCCAAGTTTGACGAATCCTTCGGCTGTTAAGGAAATCCTGTTCCCGGCAAACCTCATCAGTTTGGTGACGAACGAGATGTGGAAATATGGCTTGATTGCAGAGAGCGAACGCTTCCTCGCCAATGTCATGCAGACTATCCAAGCACACGTGATGGTATGTCTAATAGGTTCAGTCAAGTCGAGTCCGTTATTCATCCCACTCTAGTCCTTCCAAGGCGAAGATGCTATCATCCCTGGGATCTTCTGGCTCTCCAACGTCCATGAGATGCTTTCGTTCATTTGCGTCGCGGAGAGTGATATGCTCCAGGGCATTGGACCAGGCGAAGAAAACGCAGTCCGACCGTTTGACTGGGCTGACTACGAGCGCTTAGTGTCCGTCGTCAAACACGATCTCGACAGTCTGGAGTACAACATTTACCACACCTGGATGCTGGAGACGAAGAAGAAATTATCGAAGATGGTCATCCCCGCTTTGATCGAGAGCCAATCGTTACCCGGCTTCACGACAAGTGACGGTGGGGGACGATTGTTCAACCGTCTCCTGAACACGAACAGCCAGCCAGCGTACAGCATGGATGATATCCTGAACCTACTTAACAAGGTTTGGAAGAGTCTGAAGAGTTATTATATGGAGGAGTCTGTGGTGCAGCAGGTCATTACAGAACTACTCAAGCTGATTGGTGTTACGAGTTTCAACGACCTTCTTATGCGACGAAACTTCTCATCGTGGAAACGAGGTACGTTTAATACTCTTCCTTGTTGACCTTACTGACATGTCCCCTTAGCTATGCAAATCCAGTACAACATCACAAGGATAGAGGAATGGTGCAAATCACACGACATGCCGGAGGGAACATTACAGTTGGAACACTTGATGCAAGCTACCAAGCTCCTGCAGCTCAAGAAGGTTTGTCCTCGCTTGTGGAAGTCTCGAAATTGAATTACTGATCTATCATCTACTCCAGGCTACACCCGCTGACATTGAAATTATCTACGACGTGTGTTGGATGCTTAGCCCAATGCAAATCCAGAGAATGTGTACCAACTACTATGTCGCAGATTACGAGGTAAAGAATTACGTCTGAGAACTGGAGCAGAACCACTGATAGTGTGAACAGAACCCGATTTCGCCGGAAATCCTTCGAGTCGTGGCGTCACGAGTCCAAGCTAACGACCGTAACGATCACCTCCTACTGTCACCGGAGACAGAAGAAGTAGGACCCTATGAACTACCGCTACCTCGGGAGGTCTCAGGTTTGGAGACCTACGTCCCCGCATACCTTAATGTTTCGCATCTAAGGCGCCTGGCTGCCCTTGTTTCATGATAGCTGCATAACCTCCTGTTATATCCTTTTCCCCTTATCCCCTCGTATTACACGGTCCTTTGTTTGGTTCACGAATGGAAATGGGCTTTTCGTTTTGTTCTTGTCCCTACTTTTTGACTATGACTAGCATACCTCGCATTGTTGGATTGTGTAACCTTACTGGCAATGCTTCGTATTAGAAGGTTTATTGAAATTCTTTCTGCTGAGGTCGAGTGGTGAGAACCTGAGTTATATGTACATGTGCGACGGCATTTCATTTCACGGTTTACGGATCCTGGGTAATGGAGAGTGTCGATCCGTCTTCAACCTGTTCCGAAAGGAGTTTGTCGTTCTTCAGCTGGTATTGTGACTCATCGAAAAGCCGTGTGGGCTGATGAGAACGCTTTGCTCAATCCACTGACACCATAAAGATCCCTACACTTACCAAAGAGTCGCTTTGCTTAATACCAAACTGATCGCACAAAAGATCAAGAGCCCTGCCTGTGATAAGCGTCTAAAAAGCCCCTGTTTGAGTTCCTGGTTATGTTGAAGGCGACGTCATGCGATATACAGACCTTGCGGACCCAAAATACCCTTTCCCCATCCCCGTGCTGCACCTTGATATGCAGTCTCTGGTCCAAAGGAGGGGAGGCCATCCTGTCCTTTGGGTCTAGGGGCACCGATTTGTGCCGCATCTTCATGATCTCGACTCTGCGATAGGCAGCAAGCTTGGCAGGGTCGGTCGGCAACTTGGTGGATTTCCTGAATGGTGCCTTTGTTGTTGAAGATGAGGATACTTTCTCAAGCAAAGCGCGAGCCTTCTCGTTTCTGGTTGAGGTTGAGGTTTCTGGGAGCGTTCTGGATAGCATGCATTTGTGAGATATCGGGTGACGGTGTCTGCAAATGGCATGAGACGTCAAGAGCATTAAGCAAGATGAGCGAGACAGACTCTGCACAAAAGGATTTATTGCATTTCGGACAAGCTGTGGCCGCGACGGTGTTATATGCGTCAAGGCTGAGCTTATTGCAGTCGTCTAATGCACATCGTTGTAGCTTATCATGTTGATTATGAGGTTGGGCGGATGGTGTGGGACAGGAGTGGAGATCGGAGTGAATATGGTCCTTGCAATAATACTTTGTACAGTTCTGGCAAAAGACCGGGAGGAAATCGTGGTTCGAGCAAGAATCGAGGGAGCACTGCGCACCAATGTCGAGGAGAGAGTTGTTCATGGTTGTCACATCACGATTCTAACTCGTACCCAATCCGTCATGAACATTATCGCAAGTCCCCATTCTCGTTCCCCATGTGCGCTTATGCTCATCATGCACTCAGGAGAGCCTCTTCGGACGAACAGTGACCCCAGCAGAACGACTGCGTCAGCACCAACGTGCCCTCGCAAAGGCCCAGCGCGAGCTTGACCGAGAGCGCAGCAAGCTCGAAGCAAGCGAAAAGAAACTTGTAGCAGACATAAAGAGGAGCGCGAAATCTGGACAAATGGTCCGTCTTCCATATCCCTAACGGTCTGTCTTCCCCTCATCTCCCAAACCCCCACGTCCTCCCCTCCTTTTAAAGAATGCTTGCAAAGTCATGGCCAAGGATCTTGTCAGAACACGTCGATATGTCCAGAAATTCTACCAAATGCGCACCCAGCTCCAGGCTGTTGGCCTACGAATACAGACGCTACGGAGCAATGAACAAATGGCCGTCGCCATGCGAGGTGCTACTCGCGTACGCAGCCTCAGTCTCATTACATCACCCCAAGACTCACGCTGTTCGTGTATAGGCTATGGCATCGATGAACCGTGGCCTCAATCTACCCCAAATACAACGCATCATGACGGAGTTTGAGAAAGAAAGCTCGATGATGGACATGAAAGAGGAAATGATGTCCGATGCTGTCGACGATGTCATGGATGAGGAAGAAGACGAGGAGGAAGAAGGGGATAAGATTCTCAAACAGGTCCTCGATGAAATCGGGGTCGATCTTTCACAACAGGCGCGCACCTTTATCATTTGCCTGCTCCTCTACTGACTTCGCAACAAATATCTAGCTGACGGACGCCCCAACTGGTATCGCAACAGCTTCCAAGTCGCTAGCAGATCGACAACCTATTGCACTCGGAGACCATGGCGGTTCTTCAGCCGGTGGTGCGGGCAAGCCAGGAGGCGATAACACGGGAGGTGGAAGTGGAGCTAATCTCACGGACGAAGACGCACTGCAAGCCAGACTTGATGCTCTACGGAGAGGATGAGTATTCCTCCAGTGTGGTCCGCTTGAGGCACATGGGACTTTATGTATTATATGCATTACTACGAAGCTCTATACCTAGACCTTCAGGTTGGCGATTGCTCTCGCTTCTTGTGCTGTTAATTTCCAGGTTATACCAGAACTGTTATAGAACTCATCGACATCCTCTTCCTGTTAAATTGGTAAGTCAATTTTCTGGGCTGGAGAACAACGGTGCCTACAGCGTCCAAATTGAGTATTGTCGAGATCTGTTGCAACCGCGTAAACCTTTCCCTCACGTCCCCAAAAAGCGTTTGGGAACTTAGATAAGTTGTGATAGCGCGGAGATCCCTATCGAAACGTATGGCCCCCAACTAGATGACCATTAAAGCCTGACCTCTCGAGTGTAAAGGACACCGCGCACCTCGGTGTACTTGAAGTTCAGCATAAATTTCTCCCAAGGCCGAAGCAGCACGTCGAGTGCAAGGCCAAAGAACAGCCGGTAATTATCATCCGTGAACGTATCTTTATACCCTTCCACAAGAGCCTCCCATGTCTTCACGAACCGTTTCCGCACAATGTCTTGATACTCTGATGTGGTGTAACTGTCCTCGTCTAGCTGATACGAAACATTGTTGTAGACCTCCGGTATGAAATTTCGCAGTTTGGGCCGGAGTAGTTGGTTGAAGAGTTGTTCAATTCCAGACTTGGTTTATCATTAGGCGCAAAAGATCCTTTGAAATACGGTTTCACTCACCCGCAGTGTGGTCCTAAATCTGCCAGCTAATGATTGGAAAGCACTTATGTGGGACTTGGCCTCTTCGCCTTCTGCATCTGTAAAGTTTTGGGGGATTAATGTACTCTCGATCAGGTCTCGCGTAAGACGCTCTAGATGCGAAGCCGAGATGTCCAGATCATTCAATAGGATCTGCCGCATATCCTAAATGAGCCTTGTTCACTTGCCAGAAAGAAACCACGCCTACGATGAACGACATGCGGTTTTCTCGCTCAACCTTGTCCGCACGTACATTGGACCCAGGTGTCGCCGCATTTCGATACACATCGTCCAGCTTCTTTCTGATGATTCCAATATAGTCCTTCTCTACAACTTCTCGCAACTGTTCCAACGTCCGTTGGACGACTGATACAGAACCTGTCGACAACATCCGTGAAATGACCAATTTGAGGATGTAGAAAACATCGTCGGGCGTTGTGGTAATGACCGGAGTTTGGGCAACGTCTGGGCTAGACATCCGATGCGCCTGGACATCACAGTCATCGTAAACAAAATCGCAATGGGAGCATGAATTGACCCACCTTGTCTATAATTGTACGGGTATACCAGATTTCCAGGGGTATAAAGTAGGTGACGATAATGCTATTGAAGATTTTCTGGGACCCAGTCTGTTCCAGATCCAAAGGAGGCCCATTCTGCTGCTCATCGGATGTCGTCCGTGCGGGGGTTTCGTCAGCGGTATTGTTCTCAATTTCGCCTGATTGCGGGGATCCCTTCGTTGCTAAGTTTAATCGCTTTATCTGTGAGTGACCAGGCATTACACGTACGCTTAACGACTCGAGGAGGAATTTCTTGAACAAACTCCATCTTCCGAGCATTCCCGCTATCTCTGATAGGGTCTTGTCGATCTCTCTCGGGTCAACCGTAGGTTCTTCATTACCTTGAGGTAGTGGTTGCCGGCGACCACTGGCGGCGAACATAGGGATGGGTGGGTTATTATGAATGTCTGTCAACTAAGCCTCAGGCGTGTCAGTGTTCCATGGATATTCCCGTTGGGTGCCAAGACTACCTTTCGTTTCATCGACCTTTCTTCTTCCCATCCCTCCAGTAGACTCTTCGTTACTCGATCACATTCTTCCAGCAGCCGTGCGACAACACTTTTCATCTTTCCTACACCGTAGTATTTCTCCACAACAGGCTGATGCTGGCCTACAATCATTGCGATGCTTTCAAATAACGATGTGAGGGATGTGATGTAGTAGAGTGGTGACGATGCTAGTCCTCTTGTTAGCCTCACATTTTGACAATTCATAGAAATACACGGACTCACTTTTCGCTGAAGCAGGCGCCCTCACGCGCACAAGGTCAACAACGAAATCAGCATAGGCCTGCAGACCTTCAGCTTCCCATCCAATGGCCGGGAACAGCTTGAAGAATCTGCTCGTCGCGGTCGAATCCCGCGAACGTGACGCTTCCTCGAAATTCCGGCGGAAAACGGAGAGTAGATATTCTCGTGCTTCTTGGAGAGTCTCCGAAGGCGGAAGATGGCTTTCTGCTGTGGGCTGGTGAATTAATTACTCACATGAAACACATAGTAGCTGTGATAACGGGACTTACCACCGTTTTTTCAGCAAACGGACCGGAGATCACGTCGAGGGGAAGAGCCATCGCTCTTGCACAACTGAGTGTGGCAGCTTCCCAGTCTCGGCTTTCGATAGAGGCTTGGAGGGCAGAAAGAGAAGACTGACAGGAATTACAATGTTCTGATATTTGCGGGTGCGAAGAGAGAGCAGAAACATACTTTGAGTTCAATGACCTGGTTTACGCGATCGCCAGCTTCCTTTACTCTACTCATCTCTTCATCAAGAGACCGCACTTTACTCCCAATCCTGTCTGCAGTAGTGGCCGTTCGCGAGACTTTGTCCGCAAACACCTGTGCCTCATTCTGTAGTCCATCCAGCTCGGGCTCTAAAGCTCTTAGGCGATTCAAGGATACAAGGATGGGTTCGCGAGCGTTAAGGAGTTCGGTGAGGGCATTCGAAACCTCGGCTTCTTCGGACTGTAGTGCAGAGAGGCACGACAGGATATCTGGCAGAGTTGTGAGAGTTCTTGGATCGCGTCGTGTAGACTTGCTCGGCAAATTCTGTGACTCATGTGCATTCTGTTGTGGTTCAGGGATGGCCATGGTGCATGTAGGAGATTGATGAGTAGTGGAAGGACATAAAACAAGTACTCTAGCACTTCCTCATCACTAATTGATCCATGTCCCACGACCCTGAACAATCTCAGCCAACTTCCTACAAACCACTCCAATAGAACGTATCTGGTATTTCGATAGAACCACTCAGAGGAAGGGAATCACTGCTGAATCCAGCGTGGATTCCATACCGCCCCGCACTGACCCTCCAAGCATGCTGAGATTCATCCCACAACGAAAACGCATATTTATCAAGAGTAACCTCCACCTTCTGCGATGTCCCCGGTGCAACGTCGCGTGCCTTTTTAAATCCACGTAGCTGGTATTGAGGTGTAGTCAATCCAACATCGGGATATGAAACATAGACCTGCAACACTTCAGAGCCGACGATTGCTCCTTCATTCCTCAGTGAAGCCGAAACTTTGATTTGAGAGGTGGCGGCGAAGGTGGACGAAGCCGACACTTGAAGGTCGCAGAGCGCAAATTTCGTATACGAGAGCCCATAACTTATATACATTATTAGGTAGCTGTTGGCAGTTGAGATAGGCGCTACTCACCCGAAAGAGAATAGAGGCTTAATGTCTCTGGCCTGATAATGTTTGTATCCAACAAAGAGGTCTTCTCGATAGCTAGAAGCGCCCAAAATCTGTGCGTGGCAGGAACTATAACGGATGACTACTCACTGGATTTTCCCGTTTTCACATCGGTCGTTTAGATATGAAGGCACATCCTGGATGCGTACAGGGAAAGTCAACGGCAAACGACCGTTCGGATTGACTTTACCAAAGAGTACATCTGAAAGCGCATTCCCAACCTCGTTTCCTGAGTACCAGGCCTGCAAAATCCCAGAAACAGAGTCGACCCAAGGCATCGACACGGCCGATCCCTTCAGGATCTACGTCAATCACAAAACACCAAGTAAGAGAGGTGACACCTACAGCCTGGATGACTACAACGGTATTGGGATTAGCCTCGGCCAAGCGCGCAATTGTCTGGTTCTGAAGGCCAGGCATATCCAGCGTGGGCCTGTCGAAACCTTCACTCTCCCACTCCGGCGTTAGGCCGCCAACGAAAATCACTACATCCGACTTCGCGGCAAGGGCGACAGCCTCTTGGATCGCTTGTTCGGCATCTATTTTCTCGCACCCACCCAAACGCTTAGCAGAAGTCAGTTCCTGACAACGCACGAAACTATCTCACGTACCACTCCTCGCATCAGGGCTGGCTGAGAGATACGACCTTCTCCATGTTCGTCGTCATCGCCAGTAGTTGATATAGTATTAGTATACTCCACCAAGACGTCCGCTGCCTTGCCTGCTGTGAAGTTCACGACAGCCTTTTCTTCGACAGTTCCTTGGCTTTGGACAGTCAACTAGGAATTACGCAAGCTGATGAAATGACGAACCCATAGAAGAAATCACCGGGAGTTTGCTTTGTCCAGTTGTCAATGGTAAGCTTATCATTAATCCACAACTTCGCTCGCCCTGTTTCCAAAAATTACTTTAAACAGGTATGGATTAAGGTTCAAAAACTGACCAGCAACTGTCAAGCCCAGCTCATAGTCAGCAGTCTTGTCGAACATCAGCTTTCCTGTCAATTTGATGGTCCATTCGGATCCGAGGCCCGGGGGCAAGAAGTCATTCAGCTTAATCCTCGTATCGCGCAGGACAAAATCGGCAACTGGAGCACTAGGTTGGCCTTTCTCGTCATGGGCATAGAATGTGCAGAGCCACCCTGGCTCGCCGTCAGGTGTGGTGAGATTATTCTCCAGCGTCGGGAGGTATTTGTGAGCTGCAAGATCAGGCAGTGAGTGAGGCAGGATAATGTGTTCGGCAGTGAAAATAATTACCGTAGCATCCTACATGATGTGTGAACTCGATCCTTGCAGGAGCGTTCTGCGTGATACCATCCCAAGGTGATATGACATAGCTTGGCTTGAGAGCAGCAGAACCACCTCCGGAGACAACGCGCTCCTTGGCGTTAGGACCAATCACTGCCACTCGCTTAACCTTGTCTGCACACAGAGGGAGCACGTTTCGGTTATTCTTTAACAAGACCATTCCATCGGAGGCCAATTTACGACAAAACGCGCGATTTTCAGGGGAGTCCCGAGTACGTTCGATACCATCCCCAAACACAACCTTAGGATTGCGCTTCGCTTGCTGCTGCACAAAGGTCAACAACGTCGTGACGCGCTCGTCAATCGTTCGTTGAAGAATCTTTTGCGTGGAAAGATTTTGCAGGACGAGCAGCGGCTGCCTCCAACGGGGCGGACCAGGCATCTCAAGGTCCAATCCAGCGTTGATCGGTTCGTTTACCCCGTAGGTGCCATACCTGCCGAATCTTGAGTAAACATGAAGAGACAAAATTGATAGTCGTACCAATCGCTGATCACAATACCATTGAATCCCCATTCGCCACGCAAGATACCCTGCAGGAGCCCAGGATTTTCAGAGCAATGGACTCCTTTGATTCTACCGTATCTGCTTGGAGTTGAGCATCAGGGAATCACTTTAAGACTTGCGTGGACAAACGATGTCATAAAGGCCCAGGGTTGGGCATCTCTTTGAGCAAGCATGAATCTGTAAGAGTGTCAGAGCCGTTTCCGCGTGTTATTTACTTTCACATTACGGGTAGAGATAAATCTCTCGCAAAGCCCTGTCGGACATGACAGACTCCGCGGCGAGACGCTCGTGTTCCTGATCATTTCCAACGAAGTGCTTGATGACTGAATAAAAGCGGAATCATCAAGTATACGAGCATGATAATAGATAATGAGAAATCACCTGCAGATACACCCTCAGACTGAAGCCCCTTCACGTACGCAGCCGCCATAATGCCTAGGTGTTAATTTTGAGCCATATATCCGTTTACATGAAGATATGTGCTACCAGAAAGGTGAGGATCTTCAGAGAAGGACTCAAAGGCTCGTCCACCGAGAGGTGACCTCTGGATGTTACAGGTTGGCGCCAGAAGGAGAACCGACGACTTGATCTTTGCCTCCTGACCCAAGAAAGCGCCAACCTGTTGGACTAGCTCTGGGTCGAAGGTCGAAGCAAGTGAAGTAGAACACTGAGTCCATCTGAATACTCTGGGGCATAACAACCATGGCCTTAGGAAGGCTTACGGGAAGACATTGTGTAGGGGTTGAGACGAAATGAGATGACCCTCGTACTCCCTACAGGCCGGAATAAGCCACAGAACATGGGGAGGAATAGGTATGGCGTACATTGGGACCATCGCTCATGCGAATCGATGGGATCCCAAGCCTTGGGACTGGTGTCGTATTCCACCAGTTTGGAGCACCGAGAAGAGAGATCTTTTCATCAACCTTGAGTTGCTTGACAAGGTCTGGAATAGAAGCATCAAGAAACGGGTGTGCCATGGCGATCGACGGTGTATAAGTGGGGAAGAGTCAAGTAATTCTGGCCTGTATCTGCAACCATCTTGCGGTTTATTAGGTCGGAAAAGCTTCGGAAGAGGAACCAGTTATTTCGGGAGCCGGGGCGGGTCAAGGACAATCAGGGCAACCACGTTCTTTCCAAACAACACCAAACAACTTGAATTAATGTAATTTATTCCGATTAAGTACCGCTCAGCGCTCAGCTGCATCCACAAACTTTTACAATGGCCTCTGAACTCTCAAGCGTCACCACGAATCTCGCACGGCCCAAGACATCAGCAACACTAACCGTCCGAGTCATCAAGTCTTTTGAGTTCCGGACGGAGAAGAGTTTGGTCCTGCACGATGTCAATCTCGAGACGACAACGGTTGGTCAGTTGAAGGAGATTGCTCGCCAAGGTACTGGATAGTCGACAAATCAAAGGGGACCTGTATTCCAACTCTGCCTTCTCATCGGCAGCCGTACAGACTCAGCCGGGCTGGAAGCCATATCGGAACGTTTCCTTGGGTAGGTAGTCTGACGGTCCGGCCACTTTTCACTCGTGTTGATTTTCTGTTTACCCAGATACGTTGAAACTCTACACCAAGGCCCACGGAGCTAAGGTCATTTTGTCGTCGCGATTGTGTTTCTCGACCGTCTTATTCCGTTTGGCAGACTTCGAATCTAATTATTAATCTTGATCACGACGATTGGATACTAGACGATGATAATCGTCTTTTGGCCGATTTGGGATTTGGTACATGCACCCCTTCGTCTATGGTTCAAAATCTCACGGACTACCACAGAGAACGAAACCGAAGTTAGTTTCTTTAATCGCCAGGCTTATGAACAGTTCAAGATGAATCCTCAGGTGAGCACTGCTGTTCCATGGGTTAGCGAGGAGTAAACCAATGAATGCATTGCAGACTAGCTGGGATTGCTGAGCATGGTAGGTATTAAGGGAAAATGTAACAAGTAAATGACAAAGGAATCTACGATGCAGAAAAAACAAATGAAATAGTACAGAAATATATCCTGAGTGAAATAGCGAATACACGCTACTGGTTGGCGCACTGCACTCGGGGCTCATCACCATCCTCATCCATTGCATCCTCTCCAGCTGCTGCCTGCGCCGATCTGAATCCACTCTTTGACCGTGTATCGGCGTTATCAAGGTTGACTTCTTCAAGGACGGTATCTTTGCCGAAGTTGCCCAACGGATCCCGGGGCGGTAGAGCTCGTTCAAGCAGAGGAATTGAGGCAGGATCAATCGACTCAGGGAACTTGACGTTGATTTTGACATACATGTCGCCAGGCTCGTGGTGCCGCTGCGAGGGCATGCCCTGACCATGAATGACCTTGACATCACCTGAAGCATGTTGAGTATTCCGGTCAAGCGTTTTCTTCTTCAAGGGGACATACCATGCTTCGTAATTTCTCCAGGGTGGACTTGGACAATGAGCGCTCGCTCGTCAAGATGTTTGATAGCGAATTGGCCACCAGCAAGAGCCGTCAAAAGGTCAATCTCGACTTCGGTAATGAGATCGTTTTCTTGTCGACGGAATCGGTCGTGTGGCTTCTCCTCAATGACAATAACAACGTCTCCGGGCTCAGCCGTAGGCGACTGGTCGGATTCGCCACGAAAAACGACGGTTTGACCACCCTTCATACCCTTGTCGATGTGGACCTCCAGCATCTTCTTGTCAGGAATGACCTTCTTGCCCTTGCAGGTTGTGCAACGATCCTTAGGGTTGATGTACTCGCCAGTACCAGAACAGTCGTCACAAGCAGTTTGGATCTGTTGAATCATAGGACCCATCTGGCGCATGATAACTTTGACACCACGACCATTACAACCGGGACATGTCCGCACAGCCCCGTCCTTTCCTCCCTTGCCCTTACACTTGGAGCAGAGGATGTTACGTGTCAGTGCGAGTTTCGTCGTCTTGCCCCGGTACAGCTCCTCGAGGGTGACGTGTACACGGTGGACAAGATCCTTCGTTTTGCGGGGACCTTGTGATCGACCGCCACCGCCGCCAAAGAATCCACCTGCACCACCAAAGAGTTGGCTGAAGAGATCCTACACAAGAGAGTCAATAAAGTAAGGGTGATCGATGTAGATAGCAACACACTTGAGGATCCATGCCGCCCATGCCACCCTGCTCTGACAAACCTGCTTCTCCCCGTGCATCGTAGATTGAACGCTTCTGGGGGTCTGAGAGGACTTCGTAGCTGTTGTATATACAAGGACGATGAATGTTTGATCGCTGTTGAAATTTTCAATCTACGTACGCATGCGTTACTTCCTTGAACAACTCTGGGTCACCACCCTTATCAGGGTGTAGTTTGAGAGCCCTAAAGACAATGCATGCTCAGAGGCGGGACATGCAAAGGTTCGGAGAGGACGCACTTTTTACGATAGGCTTTTTTGAGGTCGGATTCAGAGGCATCGGGGGAAACGTCGAGGAGATCGTAGTATTTTCTGAGGAAACGGGTGAGGAAGAGAGACAGGGGACATTTTGCGAAGGACGTACGTTTCTCTAACCATGGTGGGGAAGGGAGGAGGGGGAAAGGAAAATGTGAGGGAGAGAGGGAGGAGGGCTCTGTTAAGCTGTGCGAGGTGAGTCTGCCCATTTTAGATGCCAATTTCGATCATTCTACAACCTTCTACACTTTCACCCAAATCAGGAAATCAATTCTTTATCCAACTACAACTTTTTATTTCTACATTCCTTCCGCAACATCTCTGTACACATCGAACCGACGCTGCGTCGTCACTGGGATCCCCCGTCGTGCACTTTGCAGCACCTCAGGCTCTGTCCTGCTTGTTAGCCACCGACCAGCTACGAGTTCCCTCTCCTTACCAATATCGGCGTAGATAATCTCTTCCTTCTCCGACGCCTCTGCGATGACCTTGCCCCTATTACGCGCTTATTAGTGTCACCCAAATACATGAAGACCAGACCGCCTACATCGGGTCAACAACCATCGAGTGTCCCCACTGTATCTTTTGTATTAGCATCGGCGCTATTTATTCCGAACAAAGACCAACCGCATGATAGCCTGCCGTTAGGTCCCGTGCAGGACTGCACATCCCCATGAACACCTGGTTATCCACAGCCCTTTTGAAGCACAATGTTACATCCAAGGCAATAGAACATTAATAGTAACTTGGTCACCTTGATCTCTGCAGTAATTCCCAGTGTAGTGGACCCGTCGTCAAATTGAATGCACCGGGGTATATCAGTACCTGACACCCTTTACCACCAAGTTAGCATAAGAGTCCAGCTGCAAAGTTACCCTGCTTGCCTTGTCGTGCAGAAATCATCGCAAGCTCGGGGAATCGGACATCGTAACAAATCCCAAGACCAATACGGGCAAATTCTGCCAAAAGTTAGAACAGCGATGACCCAAGTACATAGTTGAACCGCTGACCTGTGTCAAAGAAGTTTGTGGTATTGCCACCAGTGAGCGTTTCGCTTTCCTGTACAAAAGCGAACGTGAATGTGTGATAGCATAGGCGAGGTGCAGAAAGCCAACTTTGAAGGTGATCTTTCCAGGAATATCGATGTCGAAGAGGTGCACTTTGCGGTGTATTGCGACTAGTTCACCTGTCCAAATTGCATATCAGAATAAGTAATCAGTCCGTTCTAAGGATCACAAGTACCCTTCGGATTGTAAACCGTGCAGGTGTTGTAGATTTTGCCGCCCTCTGTGCGTTCAGGAATGGAACCTGCGAAAGAGTAGTATGCTGAGCGAAACCTCCACTTAGATCTGATACCACGAGCACACCTCCGATCAACCATACCCCCGTTTCTTTTGCAGCATCAGATAACATCCTGACACTCTCGCTCGTGGAGGTGACATCATACGGTTTACCGGGCGTGAATCCGATGTTTTCCGCGTAAACTGGAAAATGAACATGGCCGTACGGTGAATTGAAGCACTCCTAAGCACAGCATAAGATCTCCGGTTGTTGAGGGTCTATGAACGTCGAGCTGACAGGAAGAACAACTAGGTCCGCTTTCTTGTGGTGACCTTGACCGGAAGCGGCCTTTAGAATCATTTCGCGTGCATGCTTGAGATTATCTGTCTTGTTTGCTCCAATCTGCCCCAGTTGCACAAAGGCTAGGGTGAAAGGTCGGAACGCAGCCTGTCTGAGCGCCATGATTGTGGGGAAAAGGTAACTTGTGGCCAATTGATGGCCGACCAATGGCAAAAGTATATTTACGATGTGATCACAAGATAATGCGGTCGGGCGGGGTATTACCGCAAACACTCACAATGAAACGGACATAGTCAGAAATTGCTGGGATGCAACCGTACAACAGGCTGTACTCTACTCATATAACAGGGCATCCTCCTTCCTCCTGCGCGCATGCAACTCATTTACATAAGGTATCCGTGTAATAGGTCCGCGCAGGATTCTTTTCGAGGGTAATGTTGGCGGAGGTAAACCTGTCTCCTCCAAGCAGCGTTCCCCAAGCTCCTTCATGGATCCACCCCGGTTGAAGATGTCTTTGGATAACAACTCTTGCCGAGATTTCATCGACGTTCGTAGCAATTCCGTGGCTTGATAGTCTACTCCGCCGGTGGGAGTTAAGCAAACACCGTAACGCCCGGGGTCTTTCACAAGGCCTCGCTGAACTTCTTTTGCTACCAACTCAGGGTCTCTTTGCAGGGGGTTTCCACTGAAGAACCGTGTCGGCTATTAGTCACAAGAACATCGAATGTAAGGCTTACTAGCCTCCACCTGATTCAGGTACCTTTGTCAGTAAGGAGTACACTGGCTCATTCGTTACTTACCTCCCCATGTTACCCATTCAAGAACATCGCCGGCTGCGACCTGGCCCGGTTCATGAGTCAGATGATATTTAGGGGTCAGAAGGAAGACAAAACCCTACTTGAACGAAGTCTTCTTTGGATCGTAAAACTTGGCGAGGAGGATTCACTGGATCAACGGAATATTTAACGAGAGTTTTCCTAGACCTAGCACCTACTCCACCACCATTCACACCCCAAGGCTTAGTATACCAGCGGTCATCATGCAATGAGATGTTTCCACTATCGAGGAACGCATAATCTAATTCAAGTTAGGCCGTATCAAAGCATCACTCGATGGGACGGACTCACCGATGCGCATGGCATTACCTCCGCGATAAAGTCCTTCCCCTCCGGAGTCGGGAACAGTCTAACGCGCCTGTTAGCACCGCATCATGTCCAAAGACAGCAGAAGAGTAAAGTGCTTGCCTCATATCTGTCCACCCGTAAGGGCAGGTAACTTTCCAAGAACTCATTTGGGACTGATCTCATCGAAGGCCACATGCTATGACCATCCGGTCCATCCCCGTGTGGACGGCTTGGGATGCCCTACTCAGACACTTTAAAAACACGCCTACAAGAAAAGTCTCGAGAAGCACGAACACCAAATCCGATCTGATAGAGCTACAGGACAGCAGGTCAGTAATTCCCTCCGCATGCCACCTGACTGGAACAAAAATACCTGGAACCACTCTCCTACTCGGTTCCAACCGCTAAAGAAGATGTGTGGAGAATCACTGTAGCCGGCCGCTGACAAAAATTCCGGTGTCCTCTGGCCAAAGACGGCACCTATAACGTCAAAGAAACGGCCAAGAAGGTGCGTCCTGCAGGACAAAGCAGCCGGCCTGATAGGATTCAGAATCGTGCCTTCGGGTATCCTGATCTTGATGAGGTCAAATGAACCATCATTCACAATGGTGGCTGGATCCTGATTGGCCGTATTTGTCAGGTAAACCCGGTAGACACGTAACGATAGATCCTTACAAAAACAGTGAGCAGGTAGAAAACCACGAACATCTTCAACAGCTCATGAGACAACGCAAAGTTAATTGACCGGTCCGACTGAGGATCTGTTCCATCAAAATCAAGGATTACCACTTCATCCCCCTCTTCATTAGGTTCTTTCCACATGGTGCTTAGCATTTCCTCAGCGCATCAGCTTGAATTAGGAGTCCGGATCGTACTCACCAAGCCACCCTCCAGGGTCCCGTACCAAACCCATCGTCGTCAATGTAATCCTCAAAGTAAACTCGTTCGGGTGACAGCGTGGTACGAATGATTTTTCCAACCGCGAGCTTATTCCTCAGCAACAGGATATCCAAGGCTTTTTCGTACGCCTCGACACCAAAACGTTCACATATCTCCAGTATCCGCTTAGCCGCGATTCTGGTTGCTGCAACGAGCGCCCTTAGATCACTCTTTGCGAAGTCAGGTTTTCTACTATTCCGCTCCACGATCTGGGCTCATGAGGTGGACATGTACCTGCAATACCACAATGCTTGCTCACCTTGAAAAGAGCTGTATTTGGAACGTTCCGAGAGTACAACTTGCACAGAGGTATTTGGATGCCATCCTCATAAATACTGCACGCAAAGTCTACAAACATGTCAATCAATATCTTCCATACTTTTGACAAGCAAAGGAACTGACTCGGCATGCTTCCAGGTACAGATGATCCTATGTCGGTGAAGTGTCCAAGATTCGCTGCCCATGCAACTATCTTGCCACCATAATGAACGGGGGTGACGACGAGGAAGTCGTTCAGGTGGGATATCGCGTTGCTACAAGAATATGGATCGTTCGTGAGGAAAACATCGCCTAAGTTGGCAAAAAAAAAAAGCCTTGAGTGGAAGCGTTGTTTACGAAAGAAACAGTTCAACCTTCTTCAATTGACTCATCCCACGACGCCAAAAACCCTGTCAATTGCGCACTCAGCGGGCTTACAACCCTTCAAGAGATGATGGAAACTCACCGGGTATGAAGCTTCCGAATTGACCGCATATCATCTTCCCCGAATGAGGACCTTCCCCTGCTGCAATCATTGGGAAGTAATCAAGCTAATGCGCGTAAGCCTGGATGTAGATACTGGGGGAAGTGGTTTTCACCCCACCTGCTCTCGCATTGCTGGTGACATGGCGACTCTCTGAATCAGAGTGTCCATCTCAACCCGTATATTCTGCAGGCCAGCTGCGCGAACGGTTAGCTGGTTGGAGTGCACATGGAGGATAAATATACCTTCAACAAGTTGGACAATAATTGGATCAAAGCTATGAGGGGACTCAGTAAGACCCCGAGGGATCCCCTCGCTCCTTCCAGTCTGCGGCCAGATCAAGATATTCGCAACGTCATCGATCTCGGCACGGTGGTTGGGAATGATAAACGTCGTGCTGTCTGGCTACATGAAATATAGTGAGCTCAAGCCGATCACTTGAAAAAGATGTTACACACCTCAGTGATGATGCAAGGCCCCAAGACAACGTCCCCTAGGCGCAAACAAGCCCTGTCGTAGATAGGGACTTCATCATACCTCGTACTACCGAAATACTGTACGCAGGAAGTTATTTGAGAATGACGCGCATGTAGAAGCAGTGCTCACCAACGTGGTCGTGGATCGCAACGCATCTTTGACGGGGATTCCATTTCCTCGTTTAACTGGTTGGGACTTGATCAACTTCGTCCTTTCTTGAGCAACTGCTCTGAGATTGACCATTTCTATGTCTAGATCAAGATTAAATGTGAACAGCGAGGTGTGATGCATCTGGAAGCTGAAATGTTCCGTGAGGTCTTCTATGCAAATAACCCAGCCAGATCCGCCTACCGTTCCTCGAGAACTTGGAAGCCCTGATGAAGCACATCATCTAGAGAGAATAAGACGGGAAGGTTGGTGGCTTGACCGCGGTAACGAAGGTCTATTTCAAATGTGGATTCGTAATTCTTGATACCTTGTTTCAAGAGAACGTCCGTAACTTGGGCTTCGAGCTCCTTGCATGCCGCCTGGAACTCGGCGATACTAGTATCCTTCAGTCTACGAATCCAGGTGGTCGTGGCTTCGTGTCTGGTACCAGTACAAGCATCACCAAAGGCACATAGGACTAGCAAACCCTTAGTATCCTTACAGAAAGAGAGCAAATCAACTCACCACCGGGAGATGGTGGAATGATAACAGGATACTTCGTACCGCAAATCTCGGCCAACTCACAAGCCACCAAACCTCCGGCACCCCCAAAACTGACAAGGTGATAATCCCTAGGATCCTTCCCTTTCTCCACGCTGACACTTCGTAGGCTCCCATATACCTTCTCGAGAGTAATCCTAATAATGCCTTCAGCTGCCTCAACAACGCTATTCAATTTCATCGGCTTCACGATGTTTTCTCTGATAGCTTTGAAAGCCGCATCTACTTCGAGATGGAAAGAGCCTCCTAGCAATGCAGGTGGTAGGTAGCCAAGAACGGCGAATGCATCGGTAACTGTGGGTTTGCTGCCACCTTTGTTGTAGCACGCAGGACCTGGAACCGCGCCGGCGCTTTCAGGCCCAACGCGGAGCGCTCCTGTTATTTCAGCAACGGATGCAATGGATCCTCCTCCAGCTCCTACGGTACGAACATCCACAGAAGGCGCCCTGACTAGTAACAATATCCTCGTTGATAATGTCGTTATTACATAGAAGAATTACACTCACTAGTGAGATCCCCGACAGTACTTTCACGACGTAAACCAGGCATGCCATTTTCAATGAGACATACGTCTGTACTTGTCCCTCCCATATCAAACGTCAGAAGGTTCTGTTGATCTCGCGTTGTTAGCAAGCATAGTGGGTACTATTTCAAAGGATCACCTTATATTTCGTTGTCTTTGCTACCTGGTTCACTACGCCAGTGACTCCCCCGGCAGGGCCCTACACCAGATATTGTTTCTCCACCTTAACAGGTTGGGGACGAAGGACTTACCGAATACAACAGAGTCGCACAATGCTCCTTCGCCACATTTGCACCAGAAAGGCCACCATCACTCCGAAGAACTTTGACCTCCGTACCTTGCAACTTGGCTTCGAGGTTCGTTAAATAACGGTGCACGATAGGCTTGACATAAGCATTCGCAACCGTTGTAACTGTTCGTTCGTATTCCATGATCTCGGGCAGAACATCGCTACTCAAGGAGAGCGGCAAGCCGGGAAACTCAGCTCGGGTGGCCTCGGCGACCTGCCGTTCGTGTGTAGGATTTGCAAAGGAATTTATGAGGGAGATGGTTATGGACTCGGGTTTTGGATCTGCTGTTTTGAGTTTCGCGAGTCGAGAGCGGAAAAGGTCCGCGTCAAAGGGACGAATTATCTCTCCAGACGAGGAGATACGACCAGGAACTTCAACTGTCTGCGTAGGCATGCCCATATGAACAATAACCTTGGTGGTGGGCTCAACGTCACTTACCAGCTCGAGAGGAGCTAGAGGTTCTGGTTTAGGCCATGTAATCCTGTAGCGGAGGAGATGCGGTTGACGATGATGCTTCTCAGTGTATTCAAAAGTCTTACCACCCTGCCAGTCCACCAGGTACGTGAGAGCGTCTAACCTGAAGGATATCTTTGTAACCTTCAGTGACCAGAAGAGCAACGGTGGCCCCTTTACCCTCCAAGACGGCGTTTGTCGCAACCGTGGTACCTAGCGAGTTCATTAAGTGATTCTAGATTTGAACTCGGGTCAGCAGGAGCCACGGGCTCACTGACCATGATTGAGGACAGCAATTCGGATCTCATGGCCGTTCGGCACTTGGGCCCTAGTGACCTATAAGGTGACCAACAGTGAACGTTCGGATCGGGATCCCCTCACCGCAAGGAGGTTATTGCATGTAATACGCCCTCGCTCTGATCCTGAGGAGTGCTGGGTACCTTCGAACGTGTTTAGTATTTCCTCGTGATGGCATGAAGAACCAGACTCGAGACACCTTGGCCTTGTATAGTTCTCCGGTGTCTTCGTTGTATAGCACAGCATCTGTGAAGGTCCCACCAACATCCACGCCGAGCTTCCAAGTACCGCCACGTGTTTCTTGCATGATGAAATCTTTCACGAGGCAAAGGATTCTGTAACGGGTTGGGTAGAGAGCGGCAATACAAGTGCGGCCTTATGTATCTTATGCATTTATCACTTGATTTAGACTTCTATATGGGCATTCTGAATTGCCCGGTATCAGCTGAATGGAGTGTAAGTGATTAGCGAGCATACCCACCTTAGCGTTATGAATGAGATGATTGGCTTACAGGAGTTTATGAGCAGAAATTGTTTTCCATAAGGGTAAATAGGTGGCCGGGAAGCGTGTATGTGGAGCTTTCATATAACGCATAAGGGGGTTGAGGGACCGCTGGGTGGTCGCCGAGCAGTAAGGATAGTTGACTCAGTGGACATTTGCGTACAAGATCATTGCGACAGATCACAAGATCGGACAATTTGGTCTTCGATGCCTCTCTCCATCATCTACAATCCTGTCTCTGGCTCTGGGTCAGCAAAATCACTCGTGCAAGAACATGTCCTCCCTCTGCTTGAAAAGCGGAATATCAATGCTGATCACGTCGTAGCGACCGAATATCCTGGACATGCAGGGACTCTTGTGGCAGAATACGCCCAACAAAATCCTTCGAATCTTACTATTGTCCTCGTATCGGGCGATGGTACTCTGCACGAGGTGGTCAACCAACTTCTTCCTAATTCCTCCCAGAATCTGCAACAGGCTCTGGTAACTCTACCTCGCATTTCTTTCATTCTGGTACCAGCAGGAACAGCCAATGCGCTGTATTCTTCCCTCTTTCCGCCCACAGAGCCGGAAGATATTTCAAATGTTGAATATAAACTGCAATCTCTGCACTCGTATCTCGACGGGCATAATGGCATCCCCCTCGCACTCTCTGTCACGACATTCGTCCCAGCGCCTGGTTCTCAGACGACACCGAAGGTTGCTATTTCTTCTGTGGTCACGTCTACATCCCTTCACGCCACAATCCTCCATGATTCCGAGGCACTCAGGAAGGAAATGCCTGGGATTGAAAGGTAAGCGTTCCATCCGGTATCAAGTCACGGTGCGAGCTAATTGGTCGTCTCATAGGTTCAAGGTGGCAGCCCGACAAAATAGCAATCGGTGGTACAACGCGTCCGTCAAACTTTTCCCAAGCCCATCGGGCGCCGTGCAAATCTATGACCAAGCACTGCATCAATTCATGGACCACCCAGAATCAACTCCCACCGTAGAACTCAAAGGGCCGTTCTGTTACTTTCTCTCCACGGTCAATGTCGACCGACTAGAACCGGAATTTAGGATCATGCCATTGGCTCGAACGCTACCATCCAGTGGGGCTACGTGCGACATCGTTATCATACGGCCGATACGTGATCCTTCGGTTGATGCGGATGACAAGGAGGCCAGAGATAAGTACGTGGACAAAATCTGGAAGGTAATGGGAGGTGCATATATGGACGGGATTCACGTTGGTCTGAAGTACGATGAACGTGGTCAAATCGTGGACGAGGGCGATGGGCCTCCCGTAGTGGAATACATCAGATGCGGCGGATGGGAATGGACACCCGTGCGTCTCTCTCTGGTTGATTTGTTTGTGGGCATGATACACAACTCTATCTTCACAGGATGGTAATGACGGAAAAGCCCACTTGGTTTGCTCTGATGGGTGGATTTCCACCATCGAGGGAGGAGGGAAAGCAGTCTCGTTGGTAGTCGCGCCGGGCCCTGATGCAGGATTTGCAGTGTACGGTTGACCAAATTTTATTCCGTTATATTCCAAAGGTGTATCCAATTATGTCGTAGAGGAACGACCCAGTTAACAAATGCAGCTTATTCGACATTGCTAGTGGGAGGAGAGGACTTTGTTGATAACATCGGTTGTAGCCATATAAACCTCGTCGATTGTACCAGAGCTATCAATCTACGAGCAATTAGGTGAATAGTTTGCAGGGAGAATGGATGAACTCACTTTGGCGGTTTTGCCCTGGCCTTCATAATACCTGATGACTGGCATAGTCTCTTCCTTGTATGTTCTAAAACGTTTCCGGATGCTCTCTATGTTGTCGTCCTCACGCCCACTGGTTTTAGCTCGTTCGAGGAGACGGCGTTCCAGGACTTCTTCCGATGTGTCATAAAAGATAACCAAGGAAGATAGACAGATCTATGGACGTGTCAGACAGAGTTTGAGTCTTTGAGAAATTTCTAACCTCGTCATCGAACAGCTGAGCCTGGTCCATCTTTCGAGGGAAACCATCGATGAGGAAGCGACCATGAGCATCCTTCCAGCCTTTGTCTTCACCGGATTTTGTTTTCAGCACATCAGCCATGGCATTCTCGAGGAGCTTGAGGGTAACGTAGGATGGCACGATTTTTCCCTCACGAATATTGTTCCGGATAAGCTCGCCGTACTCGGAGCCCTCACGGTTTTGCTCGGCACGCAGGAGATCGCCAGCTTTGATGGAGGGGTGAGAGGGGAGCGACAGAGAGTGGAAGGCACGTACCGGAGAGGTGGCAAAAGTTGTAGTCCTTGACTAGCTTACTGCATTGGGTACCCTTGCCTGAGAAAGGGAAGTGAGTAACAACGGGGAAGAGGAGGGAGAGGATGCTTGCCTGCACCAGGGCCACCAAGGATGAAGACAACAACGACCTTGGAATTGTCAAAGGCTGGGGACTTTGAGCTCATTTGGAAGTTGCAGGTAGAGACGAGAAATCAATCAGTCGGAAATCTTATCGATGTGACTGGAGGATAGCGAACTAGTCCTTGTGGCGGGGAGGCACGAGGGGGTGGTCTGCCTGCCGGGGCTGCTGGGATGCCGGGTTGGACTGCTCGCGGTGCTTGACGACAAGGAAGAAGACAGCAAAGGAGGTGGCAGAGAGACCGAGGAGTAACCAGGGATTTGGGCCGTGTCGTGGTGGCATAAGAACACGAGCTGGTCAACGTCGGACGTCAGACGTCGGACGTTCAGTGTTCAACCCTGACCAGTCACCATGGACCTCAAACATACTCATCCAACCCAAGTCCACATCCTCAGAGCCTGCACCTCCGACGACGCCACGGACCTCCTTGCCATCGGTGGCGACCACTCTGTCGACGTTCTCGTCGTTGTACGTCTGTTTTTCTTTTCTCCCGCCATCGCTGTCCTTACCACAGGCACCACCATACTCAGGCAGACACTGGATGTCGCTGTGTCGCCTCATTCCATATTGGCTCTAGAGTTACAGCCGTTGCGTGGTCCTCCAACTCAGTCTCACCATCCTCCAGCGACAACTGGTCCATCGAGTATGCCCTTTATATACCCCCTACTCCATAACCGTGTTGCTCACGACTTCAGACTTGCAGCTGCGGGCGACGATTTCGGTCTCCACCTTCTCAACAAGAAGGCCGACGGCGAAGAGTCTGTTTTTCCTTTCGGCGGAGGCCTCAGTGGTCATCATGGCAAGGTCAATGACATGACATTTTGCGGGGGATGGGGAGAAGACAGCACCCGCTATGTAGCAACTGTATCTGGTATAATCCTCACCGTGTCCTCCACGAGCTCTCTCTCACACAGACCTGTGCCCGCAGATGATAAGATGCTCATGGTCTGGGACCTCCATCCCACCATAGACATCCCTTCACACAACCACCAAACTGGCGACGGACGGTCTGTCACTCCTTCACGCCCCCAACCAACCGCATATGTCATTCCCTTCTCTTACCCCCTCACTTCCGTCACTGCGCACCCTTCCACCAGCAAGGAGTTCCTCGTGGCAGATTGTCGAGGCTCTGTCTTCATTACCGATTGGCGGTCCGAGGAAGACGATCGATCTCACCTTCGGCATTCAAGCCTCGTTGAACTCGTCGATCCCCATGCCTTAGCTGCCTCTGCCCTCGGTCACCCTGTACAGTGGTCTGGTTCCGTCGCATGGCGAAGCGATACCATCGACATGTAAGACTCCAGTTCCGTCGACCCTCCCCTTTCTTTCGACCCTAATTTTCTATTGTAGCATAGGCGCCGTCTACGGTTCCAGATTTTCTATCTGGGACCTTTCAAATCTCCGGGGTGGTAAACCGTTTGTTACCGGCAATACTTTCCCTGAGGGTGGTCACCGGTTTCGGTGAGTTCAGCTTATTTCACAGCCAATCACTCGCACCCTGACGAGTAATCTTCCGCACTCTTCTCTGTCCCGATCTGACACCAGCTGGTCGCCAACATACCCGGAATATTTTGCGATTTCCACGCGTTCGCCGGCAAAGGGGGCGCTTATTCACGTTCACAATATCAACTATGTGCACGCGCAGCCAACGGTGTTCGCTGTAAACCCACGACCGCATTCAGTTGAGGACTTCGACTTCCTGGCTATGCGGGGAATACCGCGTATCGCAGCTGCCGTTGGCTGCAACATCCACATTTTCACCATTGGTGTCGACTCGTGACTCACCGCCGGCTTTAGGAGATCGATCTGTAATCTATCTTCACCTTCATTGTTCTGTTAAAAGCCGATCAGACGCCCTCTGTCTGTTCCAATCCTTTTTTATCTTGCGCTCCATACCAAAGCTCCCGTTGGTGACAAGGTCATTATTACATGGCATTACTGGCTAATAACAGGACAGCACTAAGTGATTGGGTGTGGAGGCGAAATGATGGTGTTATACATATAACAAGCAAGACATCAAGAGACTGCGATTAATTACAAATATCTAAAATCATGGTATGGCTCTCCAAAGTCGAAAACAGACACAAAAAAGTAATATAAAGCAAGATACGGTACATCGAAAGAGGTGGTGAGTGGGAGAAACTAATGGCCATAATTCGCGTGCTGTTGCATGTGGTGAGGATAAGCCATCGAACCCTGATGCAGATGTTGCGCCACCGGCGGATTTGGCTCGCCAAAACCCAGTTCGATGAACATGTTCTTGTAATAGCTCTGATCCTGTTCGGTCGCATACATGCTGCCACCCATAACGTAGAAGCCGTTTTGATTGTAGTATGGCATTGAAGCAGTATTTGCGCCGCCACCGGTGCCTCCGTTGATATTGCTGGTATTGATGGCGCTGTTTCGTAGCGACATCTCCGGAGCATAGTATTCGTTTGGCTGTGGCGTTTGGTGCTGCTGAGGTTGATGCTGGACGTGAGAAGTGGGAAAATAGGCTTCGCGATTCGGTTGTGCTGATTGATGGGGATAAGCCTGCGTCGGCGAATTCTGAGCAGAACCATGCGGGTGACTTTGGCCTGGAAACACACAAACACGGCCGTCAACAACAACGATGAACAGATGTGCAAAAATAGATTGCCGTCAATGGAAAAGATGCGGCGTTCATACCTTGAAGTCGGGGATCAATCTGTACACCGCCGTCCCTTTGTCCGAACCGGTGTTTATCATCTTCGATAAGGCTGCGCAGGAAACGAGCGTGCACAGCTGCATTGTTGGAGGGGTTGCCAGCGCTATCATACGCCTCTGCAGTCTTCAAAATGAGGCTGTAAACTTCTTCCGTATCAACGACTTCTTTGGGCGATGTGGGACTACGAAGAAGCTGCCAAAGATAGCCATGTGAAGGCGGTGAGTAAGGCAAAATCCAATGAGAGTCAATCAATTACCTTGAGGAGGATGATCGCAGAATAGGCGGTCATCACCGTGATGGTTTCCTGTCCGTACCGCTGAATACGGCCATCACGTTAGATGTGAAGAGCTGAAAATAGAAGACCAAGGACACACCAGCATGGACAACGATGTGAACTCGTTAGTAACAATCTGAAGTGATTCTTTCGCACTGCTGTAACACACAGAATGTGCTTGCACACTGTGATGCTGCCTTCCACCCTAGAGGAAGTAATGAGAGTTAAGGTTGATGTGGATGTGCACGGTGATCCGCGGTGTAACAAAGACGTACAGATGACCCCGAAGCGATGCCAAAATAGTTCAGGAATACCCTGACATATAGCCGGAAGAATTTAAGGAAGGAGAAATGGAAGGATTCTCCATTGGCTAAAAACATTTGTGGATCTGTCAGTTGATTGTGATCATGAAGAAACAAGAACCAAGGTCCGACCTTGCCCCATTTCAAAACGCCAGGTCTCACCCCACTTGTTGAGTTTGGCATTGCAGTTACGCAACACGACCTCGTAATTGATATCGTTAGCTCCAGAGCCCTTTGACGCGCTAAAGACGTCGGTTGTTTCTGCCTGTAAAAGATAAACTGATGAGAACAGTAATTTGGCGTGATCGAAAGGGGCATTTGGCATACGGCGATACGACGCAACTCGACGAAGGCGGCTATGATGACGTCCTCGGGACGAACTTTATCGTCAACTCCGTGGCGATGCCATATGCCGGAGTTCTGGATAAGATCATCATTTTCAGGAAGCATCCAGTGGCGGCCAGTCTGAGTGCTAAGGCTGCGGTCGTGAATGAAAAGTACGAGGTAAGTCCGTTCTCGATTACGACGCTCAAGTTTTTGAATGATCGTCTCGTTCGGAGGTGTCGCCACATAGCGATTAAGGCCGAGTTCGACAGCCATGCGACAAGCCTATTGTCATTCTTAGAAGTGGCAATGAAGGGCGCTTGGCGATGTCACTTACGTATCCAATATATGTCCATGTGCGCTGCAGTAAAGGTTATTAAATTTCTTTCTTTTTTTTTTTCCCAAAAGGTCAAACATGGCAGTGTGCTTACATTGTCTTCGGGGTCTCGCCAGTATGTCAAGCAGGCAAATGCCTGGACGACTTCGACGCTTTTCCAGGCTTCCTGGAAAGCGCGGAAGGCAAGGTCGTTGGCCAACTTTTGGCATTGTTTGAATACTTCGGGCTTGAAAAATTTGGCTGCAGCCATGATCAGGGTGGTGAACAAGAACGGACATCGATTGCGGACATAGGTATGCGTGTGGAGCTGAGGGTCGAAGAGGTTGATAAAAGGATTAAGGCGCAAGTAAAGGGCATCAAAGAGAACACTAGCATCTGCCTCGGTGATGAACCCGATGGAGATGGGATCGGGGATGGCTGGCTTGACGGGTGCAGCGTTTGGTTGAGGGGGGGTGTAAGAAGGCCCACGGTTGGGGGGAGAAGAAGTGGATACAGGCGTTTCTTCCGTGTTGAGGATGATGCGGAAGAAGGAATTACGCTGGGTTTGCTTGATAAGCTTCGCAGGGAATGGAGGGGTGTCGCTTTTGTCTGGGTCATCGTCGTCGTCGACGTCCATGGTATGCGAGCTAGTTGCGGAGGTCGGGTAGGCAGTAGCTGACGGTGGAGGAAGGGAGGGTGGAGGGGCAGAATGGGAAGGGACATTTAGGGGAGGGAGGTCGGGAGGGAAAGAAGGAGAGGCATATGCAGGTTCGGAGGGAGGGGCAGCTCCGTATATAGCTTCCTGGGGAACATTACGGGTTTCCGGCGACGAATACGGGACAGACATTCTAGGGTCGGCGGGTTGGGTCTTTAGCTTGGCCGAGTTGAGACCCTTCTCAAGGCGGCGAAGCATTTTCGAGGCCTCGGAAAGCCTTTGAATGAGGGGACAGGCGGAAATTAGTAAGGCACAGCGATGAGAAAAAAGGTGGGCGCACTTTGAGCCTGGTTTGCGACCTCGTCGGTGTTTCTCGAAGATACATCTGATGAGCGGCAAGATTGAGGGAAAGAAGCAGGAGGTGAGAGGTAGGGACGGACTCGACGTTGGCGCGTTTGCAGCGCTGACACTGTTTCTGGCCGTCTTCTGCACCGACACATTTCATCTAGGGACGAGGATGAGGGAGGCATGGGAATGGGGAGCGATGACGAGATTGACCTTTGCGGCACGACATACTGTGCAGGCACGGGCTCCGCGTGACACCTGAGGTTTGGCACTGTCTGAGATATGAGATGGATGACGGGAAGAGGGGAGGGAGAAATGAACGGACGGAGGCTTTGTGTCGGGGGTCTGTTCTGGCTGGATTTCCATGGAATATGGAAAGAGGAAAAGAAGATCTGGATGAACTTGAAATCAGAAAGACAAATGGGGGAGACGGGAGTGAGGATGGGAAGAGATGGTGGTGGAGGGAGAGAGAGGTGGACAGGCTGGTGTTGTTGGTCGTGCGTGCTTGCCAAAGTGTCCAGAGCCGGCTTTCATCCTCGCCCTGCCCTTATCCGGCAATTCCTGCCCCTTTCACACTCAATTAAAACACCGCCATCCCGGCTTAGTTGCCGGCACAAAGTCACCGGCACATCCCATCACGTAAGCACATCCCACGCCTCCCACCCCGCTTGTTAGCTTGAACACTCTCGACACAGTCAGCTGCTCTCTGATCATGGTTAGAATTATCATCAAAGGAGGTATGTCCTGCTCTTCCTACCCCCCGTCTCCTCTCCTCACCACCCTCTCACAGGTGTCTGGAAGGTATGCTGCCTCGTACAACCCTCTTCTTTCCTCACTCCAACTTTCTCTACAGAACACCGAAGACGAGGTCCTCAAGGCTGCCATTGCCAAGTACGGCAAAAACCAATGGTATCGTCCTCTTGTTTTCATTGCAGTTTCGTCTCTCATACTCCCCAGGGCGCGTATATCCTCTCTGCTCGTTCGCAAGACACCGAAGCAGTGCAAGGCCCGGTGGTATGAGTGGTTGGACCCGTCCATCAAGAAGACAGAATGGTCCAAGGTGCGTCCTACAAACCGTCCCTTGGCCTTGCATTTTCTTAACTATCTTCTCTCCAGACTGAAGACGAGAAACTCTTGCACCTCGCAAAACTCATGCCCACACAATGGCGGACAATAGCACCCCTCGTTGGTCGGACAGCAACCCAGTGTCTGGAGCGGTACCAGAAACTTCTCGACGAGGCAGAGGCCAAGGAGAACGAAGAACTCGGTCTCGCAGGTCCCGGAGACAGTGGCCCCAGCGCCGAGGACGTGCGGAAGCTGCGCCCAGGCGAAATCGACCCCGACCCAGAAACGAAGCCTGCGCGCCCAGACCCCATTGATATGGACGAAGATGGTGCGCATAATGTTCCTGTGTCTCTGAGGGTTCCCCTTGTTCATGCACCCCTCCTTGTTAGAGAAGGAAATGCTTTCCGAGGCCCGTGCACGTCTGGCCAATACCCAAGGCAAAAAGGCGAAGCGAAAGGCTAGGGAACGCCAGCTGGAGGAAGCACGCCGTCTAGCTGTTCTGCAGAAGAAGAGAGAACTCAAGGCTGCCGGTATCATGTATGTCACCACCCATTCCCGCCATTTTTCACAGGCTAACGGGACATAGCATGCGACATAAGGTCAAGCGAAAGGGTATGGACGTATGTATGTTCTTTTCGTAAACTTTCTATGACTCATTCACTCTTGCATAGTACAACGCGGATATTCCTTTCGAGAAAAAGCCTGCACCTGGTTTCTACGATACATCGGAAGAACAAGCCCGTATCACTGCCCCCCCTGTTGGCCATACACTTCGAAGATTAGAGAACAAACGCAAACCAGAAGAAGAGGAGGCTGAGAGAAAGAAACGTCAACGGAAAAACGAGAAAGGCGATAGTGGTCCGCATCAAACGAAATTCGTCGCGGCCCGAGACGCACAAATCCAAAAATTGAAGGAAGCAGAATCAATCGGCCGTCGACAAAACCTCGTTCTTCCCGCAGCCCAGGTCGGGGAGCGAGAACTAGAGGAGATCGTCAAGATTGGGCAAGCGGGAGAAAGTGCCAAGGCTCTTGTCAGCGGCGGTAGTGATGCCAGTGGTCGGCTCTTGAGTGACTATGAAGGTCTTGAGTCGGCAAAGATGGTACGGACGCCGCGTACCGCACCTCAAGGTAAGCCATTTGTTCTTCCAAAACTCAGTTAATCGCACCTCTAACACTCATACCAGAGGACACGGTTATGATGGAAGCCCGGAACTTGCGCAATATGACCATTGCGCAAACCCCTTTGCTGGGCGAAGAAAATACTCCCCTTCACGCGCCTACTGATGGGGGCACCGGCTTCGAGGGGGCTACGCCTCGACACCAAGTTGCCTTCACCCCGAACCCCCTCGCTGATGTATCGGCCACGCCCCGCGATGCATCCACACCTTTGCGCACTCCTTTACGCGACAACCTCTCAATCAATTCGGAAGGGCTCCCTTCTGTCGCCTCAACCCCACGCGATCAGAAGCTGCGTATAAGCTCCGCCAAACGCGCCCTTCAACTAGGTTTCGCTAATTTGCCGAAGCCAGAAAATAATTTTGAACTTATTGTGCCTGATGACGAGGAGGACCAAGGCGAGTCAACAACTGTGCTCACCGAAGAGGATGCTGCCGATCGTGATGCCCGACTCAAACGAATGCAGGAGGAGGAAGAACGCAAAGCTCTGGCCCGGCGATCACAAGTTGTTCAGCAAGGTCTTCCACGACCAGCTAATGTGGACGTAACGCAACTCCTGGAACGACTGAATGTCATGGATGAGGAAGATCCTTCTTCACTAGCCGCTCAACGGTTAATTAATGAAGAACTCGTGCAACTCGTTAATCATGATGCAATCGCACACCCTCTCCCCGGCACTACCCTCCCCGGATCAACCCCATCTACATATGAAATGCCTGCAGACGAGGACGTTGAAGCTGCACGAACAATCATCCACCTCGAGTTGGCATCTGCTGTCGGTTTCCAAAACACAACACCAGAACAGCTTCGGGAGGGTCTGCGGGCCATCGCCAAGGCAAATGCTCCCGACGAGCTGGAGTCAATAACATGGGATTCCCTCCGACAAACTCTCTCATTCGACGTCAGGACAAAGACATGGGTGGAAGCTGATGCTTTATCTTTGGACCAGCGCATAGCTGGATATACTTCGCTTCTCACGGAGAAACGCGAGCAGATGACGAAAGAAGCGAACAAGGGGGCTAAGGCGGAGAAGAAGCTGAACGTTACCCTTGGCGGTTATCAAGCACGTTCCCAGGCGCTTTCGAAGCGCATTGTCGACGCATTCGAAGAGTTAGAGAAGACACAGCTGGAGTATGATAGCTTCACACGTCTGCGTGCAATGGAGTCAGCTGCAGGTCCACGGAGAGTAGAGTTATTGAGAGAAGAAGTAGAGGTTCTAGAACGACGGGAGAGACTACTACAGCAACGATATGGAGAACTGGAGTCGGAGAAACGAGAGGCAGAGGCCAGAATAGCAGCGCTGGAGGAGAAGGTGATGGCTGAGGCTGAGGCTCTGAACGAGGCGCAGCTTGCAGCCATGGAGGAGGAGAGCTAGATGGGAAGCAATGATATATGTATGTAGATAGGTAATATTAACACAGGGGTGCACGAGGCAGCCTCGTTCTTATATTACCCTGCGGTTGTCCGGATCGTCTTTGACCGCTTCACCCAATGCCGAGGTGCTTCCCAAGATTTTGCTCCTGCTCATGCCATTAATCAAACCTTCACCCGCCACCAACCCTCGCCTTGAGGTTGAGGTCGTTACCACTACGATCCTCTCCATCAGTCCAACCTCTGGCCCAGATGTTAACGCACGGCCATCCCTCCCCGTTCCAGCGATAGTTGGCGGAGTCGTTGCCGGTGCCTTCCTCGCCGTCGCAATAACTTTTATATGGGTCTGTTGGGGCAAGGCCATTAAGAAGAGCAGGCAGAAGCAGCAACAGGAGATGGTATGTAACGTTTCATTGCAGAAATCTGTATGTACCTCGTTTCTGATCACACTGCGGCAGGAAAAACAACGCAAAACGAGGTACAATACCATACGCAATGCGCAGATCAGCGGTCCAAGGAAACCTTCCCATCGACCGCTGCTGAAGCGGTCACTAGACGACAAACGGGTCAAGTTTGTAGGGGACGAAAAAGGGCCTGCGCCACTGCCACCCATGGAGGCTTTCGACCCCGAAAAGGCCAAACATATGCTCTTTGACAACCCAAACACCCCACCGCCACGTCCTGCCTGGACTATCGAGCAGCGGTTGCGTCGGACAGGCTCTATTATTTGGCCTATTCCCCGAAATCCGCTTAAGAAGCTGTCGCAGAATTCCATCCGTAGTAACACTGATAATCCAACGAATCAACAAGGACAAGGTTCGGGTTCACGCGACACGGACAAGTCCATTCCGCATAAAGTATCGAATATCAGCACCAACTCAAATGCAAGTGGCGAGTCACGTCAAGGTCGGGTTCCTGGAAACCTCATCCTTGCTGCACTGGGGAATCTAGGAAGCAGGAACTCGCTGCATGCAGGCGATCGCCAGTCCACTTCCTCTCTCTGGAGCTACCTTTTCCGTGCCATGCCCGGTGCGAGGGCTTCGCAACACAGTGCTGACAACGCGTATCAGCCACAAGGTGATCAGGCGTACCCGGTGGGAACTGCACTTTGATATTTTAGACATGAAGTGGACATGAACTGTGTTGGTGGGTTCAAATAACATATTCATAACGGACGCGTAGTCGACACTCTGTTGTACCTGTCTAGTGTATTATTGTAGGGTCTTGAAGTATTCCTGTAGGAACAGTTAGAAAGGAACGAAATAAGGGGACAATAAGGGGCTGTACCTGCTCTAGTTTTGCAACAGAGTTTTTAAACCGGTCAACCTCCTTCCAGCAGTCGAGGGGCCGAGCCGCATTTCGTCTGGACGGCATTGAGTATGAGCGGATAGGGGTGTCGATATATAGCATACGCACCTGTAGCATTCTATCACGGCGTCGCCGTTACTCCTCACCTCGGGGTATTCCGTCAACTCCTTTCGCGACTGGTACTTGCTAATTTTCTCTCTAATCTCCTCCAAGTCTCCTTGTAACGTCGCGCTGCTCTTGACGTCCCCAGCACCACTTCCGTCTCCTTCCGAAGCTTCACCGGCCATAGCACGTTCCTTGTCGAGGTTCTCCTTCTCCAAAGCACGTTCAATTTCCTGTTGTACGTGCTCTTCTTCCCTCCTCAAATGAGCGAGCTCATCTTGTATGCGGGCACGAATGTGGGCGTCGAGAGAGGACTGTCGCTCGGGGCTAGTCTCTGGAGACTCTAACCGGTTAGAGAGCTGGTTGACGACATCTGGCGAGAACTATGCAAAGTGGGAAATTACACCATGGAGTAGGTGGGTCGGAACGTACAGAAATTGGGGTTTCGCTCTGGAAAACCTTTTCGTCGGTCTCCGACCTGGATTGAGCTGCACCCATGACCACAGAGGACAAGTTGAGAAATTCCCACGCTTCTTTGTGAACCATTTTAATATTCCACTAACGACATCACGCCGTGTCTACACTATGTAACCGGCTAACAACATTCACCGTTTTTTTTCTTGGTATTGATGACCATGGTCAAGCAGCCTTGCATCTACAGTTAATCAAACTGGCAATATTTGACGCGATGGATGGCGTACCAGTCTGGTTCGATTTCCGTCAGAATTCGTATCCTGTCGAGGAATATCAGTACCTTCGATATCAAACAAGTCCACCAAACATCATACTGTGTTTTCTTAGTTTCTTCCATCTCATGGAATATTACCCAGCCAGAACGAGGTTTTCGGGTAAAGAGGACAGAGGTTGGATGAACATGCAAGACCTGTCACAATAGAGTCTAGGGCAATTTTTGTCATGACTAGTGGTCAAGACCCACCTTGTTGCCTCTGACAGACCTATATGTTCCATCCGCTACCCACCTCGCGCCGTTCCTCCAGTAGCCACTTACAAGACAACGTCTCAAACGTTTGGCATCCCCCTCGCAACTCTCCAATGGTAGGTTGAAGCGTTGCATATATTTCTTCAATTGTGCACGTATCGAGACTGCTCTTGACATTGCACGAAAAGATAATGCATGCGATTTACACCAACTTGACGACCGGCCATATCTAGTGAATGCATTATATGCTATAGCATGTCAGAAGATGTCATCTATGATATGGTTGGAGCGAAAACATACCGTTCAATAAGGTGAGGTGGTCCTAGACAACCCTCAAGAAATTTGTCTTCGGGGACGGAAGAACTAGACTTACGCCTTCTTCAGCTGTGAACTTCCTTCGCTCAAGTTCCGCCAATGCCCCCGGAGCTCCTTCAGGAATGACAAAAGCATCCTATCCAAGTTAAGGTGGGCTTTGGGAGGGGGCAGAGTTACGAGTGGACGCTTGCCTGAACTGCCGTCATTGCTGCAATGGTAAGGATCTCTTCTCCGCACTTGTATTCCTTTGACTTGAACAACTAATAGGGACCGGGACGTTAGCTTTCACGTAGAACCGGGTGCTAGGTGGCTTCACCATTCGAGCGATACCAACTTCCACTGGACACTCTGCCACCTGTTCACCCATCAATGTTAAGCGTCCGGTATCATCAATCATCCCTGCAGCATGTAAGCCTTCTAGCGCTCGTAGGACCGTTTCTGCTGGAGGTGAAGATACCCATTCAAATTTCATGAGGTCATCGATACCAAGGGACTTTAATTGCAGGATAGGGGTTGTCATGTCTGTCCTTGTGATTTCTGGAGGCGTGGAGAGGGGCATAGAATCTAGGGCAGATTCCGGATAGAGTCTGTAGCATATTCCGGGACGAGTGCGGCCTGCTCGTCCTGCTCGTTGAGTAGCTGAGGCGATCGAAGTAGGGACAGTAACGAGGGAGGCTAGGGCTGTTGTTGGATTGTAAACGCGAATCTAAGTTGTTTTAGTGAAATGCATCGTACCGAAAGTGCAAATAACAAACCTTCACGAAACCAGAGTCCACGACATAAACGATGCCTTCAATCGTCACACTCGCCTATTCACATGAGTATTATAATGCACCGCAAAGTGGGCATCGCACCTCAGCTATGTTAGTCGACACAATTAACTTTCGACTGCCTCTCTCAGCAGGTTCAAAGACGTGCAGCTGCTCTTCTGTTGAGAGACCAGCATGAAGGGCCAAAGGAATTAAACGAGGGGCATTTCTCGGTAATCTGTACTCGGGGTTAGATACTCGAAATTCTATCTTGACAGTTGTCAACTTACGTTGGAAGCATTTCGGATAATTCTTCTAGGCAACGCTCAATATCATCCCGTCCTGTCAAAAAGACAAGGATATCACCCGGTCCTTGCTTTTCAATCATTATAATGCCGTGCGATTCTTTCTAAAAAGAATGTCATACTTGTAGATTTATGTTCCAGGCCACCTCTGCGGCTTTCCGAACGTAGTCGGCGGTGGGTTCCTGAAGATATGCAACCTCGACGGGATACATCCGACCTTCTAGACTGATGATAGTTGCTTCCTCTGGACAGGTCGAGGAAGTGAAGTAGTCTTTGAAAGATGTAGCGTCCAACGTTGCGGATGAAATGATAAGGCGAAGAGAAGGTCGCTTCCGGCGTATCCTGGGCAGAGTGCGTCAGGACCGTCCTCCACATGTAAGAATTCGGAAGGCAACTTTTTCAGGATACCGAGTAGTAGGTCCGTGTATATGCTTCTCTCATGTGCCTCGTCAATCTGAGAAAGAGAGTACGTAAGATTCTGGTATTTGGAGATAGGTTCACGAATAGACATGCCATTATGACGCTGTAGCGCGTTAGGAGAGGGTCTATGAGAGTTTCTCGGAAAAGCATGCCATCTGTCATATACAAAATGCGGGTTCTCTCCTTGCTACTAACGTCCTCGAATCGGATTGTGTAGCCCACCTCGTCACCCAACAAGGTCCCGACTTCTGCAGCTACTCGACCTGCTACGGAGGTTGCAGCTACGCGACGGGGTTGTGTACACGCGATAGTCGTTCCATTGGCTGTCCAACCGGCTTCGTGGAGATATTGTGGTAATTCTACCAGACGTATGAGGAACTGTTCGGGTAGATGTCAGTCGAAGGATGACATACGAGTCGTCTTCCCGCAACCAGTTTGGCCAACGACGATAGTAACTCCATACTTCTCGACACAGTAAAGAAGTTTCGAGCCTAAAAATAATTTACTTGAGTAATTTTTTTGAGGGCTAGTCAGTCATTTCGTGGCGCACGGTGCTTGAATATTGGTAGACGTTCGCGTTGGCCTTGGATGGATAGCGATGAGGTTATGGGAGCAGACTGAATGATGGAGCCTTCTTGTTCGGAAGCCCTGTCTAGGCTGCTTCCAGGACCCGTAGTTCCTGGTTTCCAGAACTTGAGATTCGCAGACATTGTTAAAAACAGTCGTCTAACACGACTTTGCTTGAAGAACCAGAGATCAGGACGATGCGGGGCGCTAGGGTCTGTGGCAAACAAGGACAAATACATTGGTAATTCTTCGAGTCATCCAGTTCCAATTCAGCACTTGAGTCCACTCTTAACAGTTCTTTCACCTCCACCCGCCATGTCTGAACGAAAAGGTGCGTCGATGCTGCATTTAGCGCACTACGTGATCGCTGATATGCTCTTTAGTTCTCAACAAATACTTCCCCCCGGATTTTGACCCGGACCTCATCCCGCGGCGAAAGCAACCCAAAAACTCGCAACAAGTTGTTCGTCTCATGGCACCGTTCTCAATGTACGTCGTGATGTTCTCCTTCTGGGTGACTTTGACTGACAAGGCCAATTGGCAGGCGTTGTAACACATGCGGTGAATACATTTACAAGGGGAAGAAGTTCAATGCTCGTAAAGAAACGGTGGAGGGCGAGGATTACTACGGGATCAAGATTTTCCGTTTCTATATTAAATGGTGCGTCAAACCTTTACCAAGCCTGTTCTATCTACCCTAAACCTGTTCTTGCAGTACATTATGCTCTGCGGAGATTACTTTCAAGACGGATCCCAAAAATACGGACTACGCTGCAGAGCATGGAGCTTCGCGGAACTTTGAGCCTTGGAGAGAAGAGAAGGCGGTAGAAGAAGAGGACAGGCTTGCGAAGTTGGAAGAGGAGGAGAACAACCCGATGAAAGCACTAGAAAATCGGACGATCGACTCGAAGCGGGAGATGGATATTCTCGATGCGTTACAGGACATCCGAGCCCGAAATGCGCGAAATGAACGAGTGGGTCAGTCAGTCGATCTTCTGGAACGTATCAAGGCAGAAGAGGTAGAAAAAGAAGAGACTGCTGAACGCGTGCGGTTGGAAGAAGAAGACGAGAAACTAGTCCGAGAGGTGTTTTCAAAGGTGGCAGTTCCGGCGTCGGGTTCAGATGCGCCGAAAGTCGTAACGGTCAAGCGGAAAGCCGACGACACTGAACCGACGCTGCAGAGCCTGCTGCCAGACTCTGCGCGCGCGCTGATCAATTCTTCGACGCTGCAGCCTGCGATTAAGAAGAAAAAAGTGGAGGGCAAAGGCTCGTTGGGGATCAAGGTGGTCAAGAAGAGTAAGGCCAGGGCGGTATGATATTTTAATACATTTATTTATTGAATTTTGTAATTGTATACCCGCGGTCACATTGTCATGCGTGTTAATGTATGTATTACATAAGTACTTATTAGTCTGGGTGTTTGGAAGGACGCGATAGCCATGGAACGCGAAGACCTGCCCCGCGTCTCCGTGGGCTCAATAAATGACTGGCAACGCGTCAAGAACAACTACAACTCCTCTGCTCTCAATGCCCTCCATGCCGTCATCGATGCAGAGGATCTCCAGTCAGAACGCGATGCTATCCTGGCCCATTTTACCCATGTTCGTCCATTCCACCCTTGTCATTCTCACCTCGTCCTCACACACCTCAAGTTCATGGACTCTACCTTCGCGATGGCACAAGCGAACCTAAGAGTAAACGGCCATAACTTCGAAACAATAGAAGCTACCGGACAGGGTCAGCTCCATCTCTTCTTCCACTTACTATGTCTTGTTAAGCCACCACAGATATGGAGGCTTTCGACGAGGCTTTGGACAGAAGGATATGGAGCCTTGCTGATACACGACTACAATGGCATAAGCGGATATCAAGGACCCGTCGTGAAGTTCCCAAGGAGATTCAGTCTCGTCTGTCCGACCTCTTCAGCAAATGCCAGGCACAGGATTTCACAGTATCTGATGTCAAGGATGTGTTGAGTGAGGATAATGAACCGGTTGAAGGTGCGCCTCCAGTGCATAATAGGGTTCAATCGCCGAGACTTTCTGCGCACTTAGATTCTGTTTCTGTTTCGCCGGAGACAATGGATGAATTCCAAATGACATCTGCCATCACCGAAGAACTCGATCAGGTATGTCGTGCAGTTGAATTTGAGAATAGGCGCTTAGTGACAGTCCTCTAGAGCGTGCCCAGTCAACAAGAGCGGGTCGAACGCGTGGAACGGGCAACCAATCAACTCAAATCCCTCAAATATTAGCCTTGCCACTCCTTCCTATGGACGCTTTTTATACGTGTATTTAGGCAATCTAGTTGTATAATTAAAGTATGCGTGATATTAGCCTGGCTACCCATTGCTCATGATTCATGAACCTCATGTTTTTGGACATTCCTGATAAGGAAGTTAGGGTCATAACTTATTTGTGATTGCTCTAACTCGGGATTAAGCCCGCCCCTTTCCCGGTCAAACTTCAAAACTTTCACAATGAGCTTGCTCTCTAACAGATGCAACGACCACGAAACAGCTAAAATCCTACTCACGGAAGTCATTCTCGATGCCCTATCAGATACTGCATACCGCGTTGCACTCGAAAATCCGGAACTCCTTAAACATGCCCTCTCCGCCGGAGCGGCCGACTTACAACTTGGTTCCATCCACGAGGTCCTTTTAGACCATTTGCGGGACGGATCCTTGCCTTGCACTCCATTGCAATATCGCGCTTTGATGCTAGAGCCAACTTCGCGTGGTCGTCTCGACCCAAGTTCAACTAAAATCATCGTTGTTCATTCTGGGAATCCAGACTCGGCCGCCTCTACCAACTCGCTCTTGGAACAAGTTGACTCCGAAGGCATCGAGATTGACGAAGGCTTTTTAGCTAACGCGGTTGCACCGAAGTCTCTGAAGCTGAATGGACAGGTCGGGAATAGTCATCTGGTTAATGATGTTGCAGATAGCGGACCGACAACGCAAGTTACGTTTGATGTTGAACCGCTGGTGTCTCCTGTTCTATTACCCGATGACCACTGCACGCTATACGTCCGCACTGTTGATCTAGGCCGCGTAGGCTTGCTTAATGAAGACTGGGTAAGCCTTCCATCATCGCCTCCCTGATTCCGACTACTCAAACCTTCTCCTCAGGCAGTCGCAAGTTCGGATCCCAAAACCGAGTATAGACTGGTCCGCATCGTTGCAAATGATCAACTAGTGAAGCAATCGTGAGCAGGGTATCATCACTGCCTAGTTCTCGTCTCACATATCATCCAGAGGCACAATTCGCGGCTCACCTATCCTCCTGTCGAACATCATCGGATCCACGGAATGGAACACTAATGGACAAACCCCTTGTATATCCCTGCGACCGAGTCCTTTTGGTCAGCACAAGCCTGCTATTCCAACAGCAAAATCGGTCACAATAGCCAGGATTGCAACTCCTCTCTCGATCAACAGAAGATACCAGACGGCGTCTCTTAACTCACTCAAATCTCATTTCGCCTCCGCCAAACTGCTCGTCAAAGCAAATGACATTATTGCCGTTCCATTAAATGCGGATCCGGACTCTAGTCTGCAAGACATCGACGATGAAGAGGATCATTGGGAAGAACGGTAGGTGTGGTGTCCTAAAATATTTCGCCTCTGTAACAAGCTTTGTTAGCGCAGGGGTCGTTGACGAGGTGGTTTTCTTCCTCGTAACCAATATCGAACACTCTGTTATCGCGAATCCTGCACCAATTGCTGAACAAGATCTCTACACTGGATCTACGGTCGGCGAGCTAGGGTGTTGGATCGACTCTTCGATAACTCGAATGGTTCAGACAGGTTTGGAACACGCTCGTGTTCCAGATGTTGGCTCATATCTTGAGCAAGGTATGACCTTGGTTATCCTGTAAACCTCCCTGCTTCTGAACTATCCGAAGATACGCAACATACACGGTCAATCTTTTCGTTCCTCAAACGGCTCCCTTCCTCCCACTTGCTCCGCCGCGAAGGCTCCTTTTCGAAACTCTTGGCCTTGACATCTGCAAGCCTCACACGTCACTCAGTCGACTATAACTTGCAATTGACTGTACTTCTGAAAGGAATACGGGGCAGCGGCAAGTTTTCAACTGTATGTTGGGTGGCGCAACAACTTGGCATGCATGTTCTTGAGGTAACGAATCGGGTCGCTTATGGTCGGTTCTCTCAGCTGATTAACAGTGACAAGGTGGATTGCTTCAACTTGGTGGGTGAAAGTGATGTGAAGACGGACGGAACCCTCCGTGTTCGTTTTGAGCAAGCGGGCACCTGCTCTCCTTGCATTCTCGTGTTGAGGAATATTGAGGCGTTGGCTCAAACGACACAACCACTGGAGGGAGGAAAAGGTGTATGATTTCCCATTTCTCTGCGACAAAGCTGTCTAACTCTCGCCGCCAGAACCCGGAATATTGAATACTCTTAAAGAGTGTATCACCGAGTCCGCCCAATCCTGGAAGATCACTGGCTTTCCCGTGATTATTATTGCGACCAGCAGTGACCCCTCCCGCGTCCCTCCGAGCATTTTGTCATGTTTCAAGCATGAGGTTGAGATCGAAGTACGTCGTCTCTCACTACTACTAGGAGGTAGTGTCAACCGAGATGACAGGCACCGAACGAAGAAGAACGCCTGGAAATATTGCAAGCGTTGGTAGAGAATGCGACTTTGGCGCCGGACGTGTCCCTCAGGGGACTCGCGATTCAAACTGCTGCCTTAGTCGCCATTGATCTTTCGGACCTCGTTTTTCGTGCAAAATCGTTGGCCTTTGAGCGAGCGTAAGGAGTGGATCCTTGGATAATGCACTTCATTAATATGGCTACATAGTGGCGGAAAAGGGGTCTCTAGTGTTCTAATCGGTGCCCAAGACTTTGAAAACGCATTACAAAAGGTTAGAGCAGCCTATTCCGAAAACATTGGTGCACCAAAGATCCCTAACGTGACATGGGACGACGTCGGTGGTTTGGCTCACGTGAAAGCTGATATTCTCGATACGATACAACTTCCCTTGGAACACCCGGAACTATTCGCGGACGGTCTAAAAAAACGATCCGGTAGGGACATGTCCTCTTTTGCGCATTCATTTCCTTATCTCCGTTATCCAGGTATCTTGCTATATGGTCCGCCTGGGACCGGAAAGACTCTCGTTGCCAAGGCAGTTGCCACCTCTTGTTCACTCAACTTCTTTTCCGTCAAAGGCCCAGAGCTTTTAAATATGTATATCGGTGAATCAGAAGCCAACGTTCGCCGTGTATTCCAAAGGGCACGTGACGCAAAGCCCTGTGTAATTTTCTTTGACGAACTGGACTCTGTGGCTCCTAAACGAGGCAACCACGGTGATTCTGGTGGTGTCATGGACCGTATCGTCAGTCAGCTTTTGGCTGAAATCGATGGGATGTCTGGTGGCAACTCGAGCACAGATGTGTTTGTTATCGGTGCAACAAATCGACCAGATTTGCTGGATCCGGCTCTGCTTCGTCCTGGAAGGTGGGCCTGTCACCACCTCCTGACACTAACTTATTCACATTTTCGTAGATTTGATCGCATGTTGTATCTGGGAGTCAGCGAAACCCACGAGGCACAACTGAAGATAATAGAAGCGTTGACACGCAAATTCAAGTTACATCCCGATCTAAATTTGCGGGACATTGCAGAACTTTGTCCCTTCAATTATACCGGAGCAGATTTTTATGCATTATGTTCAGATGCGATGCTGAAAGCTATGTCGAGGACGGCCCAACAGGTGGAGGATCAAATCGGTGAGCGCGACTCTATAACCTCCAGCTCAACTCTAAACATGATCTCAGCAAAATTGAATGAACACCCTGGAGACAATAGCCACCCGTATCCCCTTACTCCACAATATTACCTTGCAGAGATGGTCCACCCAAGGGACATCCGAGTACAAGTCTCAAAGGAAGATTTCCTCCAGGCTCTACAGAATCTTGTACCCAGCGTTAGTCACGCCGAAATGGAACATTATGCACGGGTACAAAAACGGTTTTCGCAGAACATGCAAGATGGCGATGTATCGTATTAATATCTATGTACCAACTCTACAGCCATCTACTTGACATGATACCAAATTTATGCAAAATGTCTTTGAGGCCTTCTGTGACTGAAAACCCTATGGCGGTTGAAGCCTCCTTCCTCAACGGTGAGCCTTCGATGGTCAGGCTGCGATATTGCTTGAGGTCAGTTTGTGGGGAAAGGCAGAATGTGCTCACTTGTATGCCGGAACCCCATCGATGAATGTTTTGAGGTGTAGAAAAGGTTTTGATGCATTAGTTGTGTCAACTCGAATTTCTGACCTGGCAGACGAGTCGAACTCTGAGCGTGTATATTGATTGAACAAGACCCACCATTTGAAGTTTCCGATTGGCAGGTACTTGAGAACCTGCTCTTTGGGCATATATTCAATGAATTCTACGACTTCTGGACCTTGTTCCGTCATCAGCGTCTCTGCCCTCGTTCTTGTCACATTATCCTGGCTTCGCTGCGCTAGCGTCCGAACGAATGGGATATAGAACATGCTGAGAGGACTCGTCGAGAACTCGTAGATGGGGTAGGATTCGGGGCTTTCTCCGTTGAAAGCAATAGCAGCAAACTCGTGGCGGTCGCCAGAGAGTATAAAGACATTCGGGACGGAGTGGAATGCATCAAGTAGGACTTGTCGCTCCCTAGGAAAACCGGCCCATGAATCAATTTGTGCGTCATGCGACCAGAGCGTGGTAAATGGAACAGAGCTAGCCACGAATTTAAATGTCGCCGTATTGTTAACCTGTACTATGTTCAGTGATCCAAATAAATAGTGTTGAAAATGCCAACATCACCTTAGACAGCCAGTTGAGTAATGCCGATACCTGTAACTCTCCGAGCATCGAACGAATAGAGAAATCAGGGTTTTCAGCATTTGACCGATATCGGCGTGTATCCATCACGAAAAATGCCACATCCCCCCTTCTGAACTCATAGTAAAATTGACCTTCGTGCAATGAGTCATAGTTGGCTTCTGCGTTATAGAGCTTGAAAGCATCTACAGCATTTGGGTATGGTGGTTTAGAATCGTTGTATTCACCTATATAATTGTTGATGATCTAGATAAAGTCTGTCAAAAATTCCGACCTAAAGATTTTCCACGCACCTCATGGTCATCGTACGTATGAAGGATAGCTGAAGTGGCCGAGGGCGTGAGTATAGAAGGCTGTAGAGGGTGTTGTTGAAGAAAAAGACTCACGAATCCGTTCATAGACTTTCCTGAAGCTGTAACTCTGATAATTCCGGCGGTAAAGTCTTCGGTATGCCTCCTTCTCATCCCCGACATATATAGGGACGTCCGCATAAATGAAATCCCCAAGGAACAGCATAAACTCCAGAGGAACCACAGAGGATGAACTTGTATGTCCGGATATAGGAGCGGTATTCGAATTGATGATTTTAGCCAGGAGGTCAAAGCCATGGATTGCCTTCCGATACGAGGGACCACGGTACGGAAAATTGGGAGTGACGCAAGACGAGACAATGAAACGAAAATCACTTCCACTGGTGAGACGAGGATCAGGGAATGTGGAGAATTGGATGGGATGAGGAGGGTAAGGGAGGGTAGAATGATTGCTGTCTGTAAGAATATCTGGCACTATTGTCAGCAGCGCCACGGAAATCGTATAGGCATTCACTCACATTCATACAATATACTGGGCCAGAGATTTTCGATTTTGGTGGTGGCAACCCAATCCGAGCCTTCGGTCAGATTCACTGTTGCGCCATACTGCCAGTGGGATCGGTTCGAAATAGGATGTACCTCCCGCCAAAGAACATTAACGGAGGCATTTTTGGCGGGTGGGAAGGGGTATCTAACAACGACCTTTACACAATCTGAATAGATTGCTCCAATTCTGGTGAAGGTGACGTCCGAAGCGTTATCAAGAAAAGGGGAGAATGTAAACTCGGCAGCAGCGAGAAGAAGGACGGTGTTGATGAACAAGTTAGCCCAGTTTACCTGACTAGAAGTGGATGGGAGACAAAGCAGTGCGCTCCAGAGGGAATTCGGTCGCTTGGAGCATTGGCGCTAAGTAGGAGGCGTGAGTAGAGAATATCAGCGCGGATCGGGAGGAGCATACCGTTGATGGATGTAACTTTTCGCTGGGATTAGGCCTATCTGATTCCTTGTACTGTACACAGAGCTGGCCTCCGCGCGCGAAGAGATACAGTCCCAATGCATGTAGAACATAGAGAAGAGGCAAGAAAGTTTGAGCAAGGCGGGTGGGGATCTAGTTCATATATTTGTTCTCATGGACTGGTAATGATGATGACGATGACGACGGCATACCACTTGTAAGAAAATGTAGCAGCATAGCCGATATGAACAGCCGACGATGGCGGTAGCACACGACAGTACAGTCATTTGTGGTAGACTTCCAACTGCTTCCCGGTCTATGCAGCACACAAACATGTGGTGAGCATGTGATTTGATGACGTCACCTGTTGTCTGGGTGAGGGGTCACTCCTGGTTGTTAGACTGTGTCAGTCGCATCAGTGAAAGGGCTCAGACCTGGCAAGGGCCAACAAGTCAGCATAAGATCTACCAGTGACCTCCAAGCACTACAAGTTATGGACTGACGAGGGAGAAATGATATTGCTGCTACAATAGCATTGCGTCAGTGGAGAGTAAACTAGTTACTCACAATCCGAGGCTGGTTGAATGGGAACTAGACCTGAGAAGTGTGGAAAGGGCAAGTCTTCAGGAGTACCAGAAAAGAGTATACTGAGTTGGCAATAGTGAGGTATGTTGGTAGAGTGAAGCTTAGAAGTCAAGTAAAGATGAGGAATGTAAAACTCCAGTGAAGAAAGTATGCTACTACAGAGAGGTTTAAATACTGTAGAGAGTAGCTACACTGGACATAGGTATCATGCATGCATGAGTAAGAAACATAAGGCATACATGTGTATAACATGAATGTAAAGCATGTAAAGTATAAAATAAGCAGGTAGGGGATTGTCATATACTGTTTATGGGACATACAACTGGTTGTATGTGATAGATACCATATGCTGTGTGAAC